>JASPKZ010006450.1:215000-362500 GCA_030220185.1 Diploptera punctata | reverse complement strand
CAGTTACCTCTGTTGGTGAAACCGACCCTAAGTACACAATCACTCACTGGCACTATCGAACCCGTAGGTTCGTTATTTTTTACATGCCAATACCACTTTTTTTTAAATGAAATCTGTTATTGACGTTTCTGCGATGGGCAGGACATATGGCAAGAATGGGATATGAAGTGAGGCATGGAAACTTGCTGTAGGTAGGGATACAACATCGCTCAGTTTTTGAAGTGTCCAGAAAAAAAAACTTAATAATGAAGAGAAATCAAGTTTTGCCAAACACATACTAGAAACAGGTCATCAGTTCGATAAAATCGACACCTCTATGTCAGTACTACACAGAGAATATAACCACAACAAAATCAGCATGCTGGAAGACATAGGGATTCTAAAAGAAGCAAAGAATACAGATCTACTCAATGAAAACATAGCCGCTGACATAAACCCGTTGTACAACCTGTACAACAATATCAATACCATCAGTACCAGTTAAAATGCAGAAGATGAAACTGTGATTTTGAAAGGCCTCCATATTGGAACTATTTATAATTTAGTTGAGGACGACAGACTTACTAGGTACCAGTTTTATATTTAACATTGGCATCTTTTAAAAGAAATCTAAATTTATATTTGCTCTAACAACGACTTCATCATTACCCAATATTAATTGGTGTTTCTCGTACAATTTATCATATCTATACTATTATTATTATTATTATTATTATTATTATTAATAATTATTATTAATAAATAAAGTGATCCCACGACAGGCCCGGAGGCCCATGGGGTAGCAGGAGGTTAAGGCTCCCACTTTTTCTAGACAATCGGCACTTTATGTCAGCCGGGTTGTCAGCCCTGCGTGACGGCCGCCTTTACCCCCAGAACAAGCGTCTGGTACTCATTTCCGTTAGAGGCTGAGTCGACCCCAGGGCCATAGTGCCGCCAGAGGGTTTGGGTCAGTTTAAAAATCCTGACCCCAACGGGACTTGAACCCTCGACCCTCCGGCTTGTAGCTCAGTGCCTTAACCACTACGCTACGGCGTGCCCCATTATTATTATTATCATCATTATCATTATATTATATTATTATATTTATATTATTATTATATTTTTAATATTATTATTATTATTATTATAATTATTATTATATTTTTAATATAATTATTATTATAATTATTATATTTTAATATCATTATTATATTATTATTATTATTATTATTATTATTATTATTATTATTATTATTATTATTATCGTAAGTATTGTTATTATCGTATAAAATGTTGTTTGTACATGAAGTTTACATTGCTACATATAATGTATCTTTAACTGTTTATAATTAGTATAGTGTATATCTATATTTGTCAAATATTTATTTGTATTTGTGCTGGTTGAGTGGAAGAGAAGGTCTTATGGCCTTAACTCTGCCAGAATAAATAAAACATTATTATTATTATTATTATTATTATTATTATTATTATTATTATTATTATTATTCCTACTCCATAAAATATAATTTAATGTGCCAATAAATTTGTTTGTCTCTATTATTCTTTTTTCGATGTCTAATTCAGATGATCCATCTTTAAAAAATATGGAAATATATATATATATATATATATATTGTGGGGAGGGGGAACTGTTCTGCAGTCCTGAATTATTATAACGGTGCTTATCTTTTTGCTATGCAAATTGTTAAACCACATGTGTTTATTAGGTCACGATAAGCTACTAAAATTATTATTAGCGTTCATGTTATGATGACGTCATGTTATATCAGCTGTTTATGAATGTGATCTTATAGATATTGATTTTTTTTAGCGTGAACGTTCTTTGGTCTTGATTTTAATAATCTTTGAATACCGGAGTAGCTAACATTTGTTTAAAATGAAAAATGTTTATTTAAAACTTCGTCTTAGTAAATGTATTATTTAATTAGAGTAACTACATTTTATCCGAAACTGGCAAAAAATATATATATATTCAGAGGAGGATCTTATCGCACGAGACCGCCCATATCACAACAAAAAACTCTTAAGTAATGTCAAAGGTATACGCATTCATGTATGCTGGATTATTATATTCGTGTAACCATGTTATTTGATGTTCTTGCATATTCAGTTTTATTTCTACATTTATGACCTTTAAATTTAGTTATAATAATAATAATAATAATAATAATAATAATAATAATAATAATAATAATAATAATAATAATAAATAATAATAATAATAATAATAATAATAATAATAATAATAATAATAATAATATTATTATTATTAATAATAATAAAAATAAAACGTAGTTTTATTTGATTTTCATATTTATTATATATAATTCAGTGACAGCTGTTTCGGTACACTGTACCTTCTTCAGACATGAATGTCTGTTTTATTTGATTTTCATATTTATTATATATAATTCAGTGACAGCTGTTTCGGTACACTGTACCTTCTTCAGACATGAATGTCTGTTTTATTTGATTTTCATATTTATTATATAATTCAGTGACAGCTGTTTCGGTACACTGTACCTTCTTCAGACATGAATGTCTGTTTTATTTGATTTTCATCTATCTACCTATCTTCGGGTTTTTACAGCTGCTGCCGTCTTCCCGTGCCAAACCTCCAAAGCCTACGGTCTTGGGCATCTTCGATGCTTAGCCCTCTAGCTTGCATTACTGTCTTCATGTTTTCCTTCCATGTTAACCTTGGTCTTCCTCTTTTCTTCTTTCTGTTAGGATGCCATTCATATAGTTGCTTCGGCCATCGCTCATCTTCCATTCTTAAAACATGTCCTAACCACTTTAATTCCTTTTCCTCAATTCTTTCAATTATGCTTTCTTCTGCTTCCATTTTGTTTCTAATTTCCTTATTTGTGACACGTTCTAATTTAGACTTTCTGGCACTTCTTCGTAAATAATCCATTTCTAGAGCTATTAGTCTATTCTTGTAGTACTTATTGATTGTCCATACCTCACTTCCGTACATTGCAACAGATTCCACCAATGTTTTACCAATATATTTTTTTGTGTCTTTCCAAATATGCTTATCCCACCATATGGAATTTAATGATGATATTATTTTGCTACTCAATTCAATTCTATGTTTTATGTTCTCTTTGCCTATACCTTCGATGTTATCCATAATCATTCCCAAATATTTAGTTTGTTTCACTTGCTTTATTTGGATTCCATCTTCCAATACTAAGTTTTCTCTTTCATTGCTATTTATTGCCAGATATTCTGTTTTTTGTAAATTTACTGTGAGACCCCATGATTCATATGTGCTTTTCAACCTTTTTATCATGAATTCCATATCAAAATTGTCTTGCGCTAAAATTTGATTTTCATATTTATTATATAATTCAGTGACAGCTGCTTCGGTACACCGTACCTTCTTCAGACATGAATGTCTGTTTTATTTGATTTTCATATTTATTATATAATTCAGTGACAGCTGCTTCGGTACACTGTACCTTCTTCAGACATGAATGTCTGTTTTATTTGATTTTCATATTTATTATATAATTCAGTGACAGCTGTTTCGGTACACCGTACCTTCTTCAGACATGAATGTCTGTTTTATTTGATTTTCATATTTATTATATAATTCAGTGACAGCTGTTTCGGTACACCGTACCTTCTTCAGACATGAATGTCTGTTTTATTTGATTTTCATAATTCAGTGACAGCTGTTTCGGTACACTGTACCTTATTTAGACAAGAATGTCTGTTTTATTTGATTTTCATAATTCAGTGACAGCTGTTTCGGTACACTGTACCTGAATGTCTGTTTTATTTGATTTTCATAATTCAGTGACAGCTGTTTCGGTACACTGTACCTTCTTCAGACATGAATGTCTGTTTTATTTAATTTTCATATTTATTATATAATTCAGCGACAGCAGTTTCGGTACACTGTACCTTCTTCAGACATGAATGTCTGTTTTATTTGATTTTCATATTTATTATATAATTCAGTGACAGCTGTTTCGGTACACCGTACCTTCTTCAGACATGAATGTCTGTTTTATTTAATTTTCATATTTATTATATAATTCAGCGACAGCAGTTTCGGTACACTGTACCTTCTTCAGACATGAATGTCTGTTTTATTTGATTTTCATATTTATTATATAATTCAGTGACAGCTGCTTCGGTACACTGTACCTTCTTCAGACATGAATGTCTGTTTTATTTAATTTTCATATTTATTATATAATTCAGCGACAGCAGTTTCGGTACACTGTACCTTCTTCAGACATGAATGTCTGTTTTATTTAATTTTCATATTTATCATATAATTCAGCGACAGCAGTTTCGGTACACTGTACCTTCTTCAGACATGAATGTCTGTTTTATTTGATTTTCATATTTATTATATAATTCAGTGACAGCTGCTTCGGTACACCGTACCTTCTTCAGACATGAATGTCTGTTTTATTTAATTTTCATATTTATTATATAATTCAGTGACAGCTGCTTCGGTACACTGTACCTTCTTCAGACATGAATGCCTGTACAGTGTACCGAAACAGCTGTCACTGAATTATTTAACAAATATGAAAATCAAATAAAACTACGTTTTACTTTTATTTAATTAATAAATATGAATTTTCATCAAGTAAACACCAACTCAATTGATTATTATTATTATTATTATTATTATTATTATTATTGTTCTTATTGTTATTATTGTTATTATTGTTATTATTATTATTATTATTATTATTATTATTATTATTATTATTATTATTATTATTATTATTATTATTATTATTGAAACATCAGTATATGTAGCCTATATTGAAATGCAGGTTGAATAAGAAACAAACATCTAATGTATGTTTAAGCCGAAACGTTGCAATAATTGTACATTATTTGCTCTCATAGTCATACGTCAAATGCGTGAGTAAACAATGCTCTTATAAAAAAATACGCAACTAATTATTGGAAATTCCTAAGTATGCTCTTCAAGATTCCTAGTTTTGAAGAGTGATGACGAGAACGAGATATTGAAGAAGTTCATTTACAGACAGCAGAAATATTGTCACAATGTCGAATGTATTGGAGGAAGAAATGCGATATAGGAATTAAAGACGTGTGAAACATAAGGTTCTGACGGAATTATAGCAAAACACACAAAAGCAAGGGGAGAATTAATTGACACATACACCGGTTTTTTCTTATGATTTGGGGGAAAAAAGAGGATTTTACAAATAAATGGAAATCAGTTTAGCATAAATCTATAAAAAAGGAAATAAAAGTGAATCCAACAACAATATGGTTATTTAATTACTTTCAACTTCCCTGTAAAATTCTAACAAATGAATTGGTATCAAGGCCTACACTTCAACTGTGTACGTAAGCCTGTTTAATGTTGTGAATGCTCTTTGTTTACTTGTTATAGCTCCTTTCTCCATGTCTTGATCCCCCGTTATCATTTTCCTACCTCCTTGTCCTTATTTATTACGTTATCTTGTGCGTATGGAGGTGCACAAAACCTGGGCCGACATGGTCAAGGAACGCGCGAGATCAATTCTCAGTGTTTGGAGCAGCCGGAGTATCGAGAGCGCCTCCCCACTGCACCGTGTCGGCCTATTCCTCAGGTGCGGCGGCGTGTCAGACTGAAATAGTCCGATTTTTAGGTTTTTTTTAGGTATTTAATTGTACTCTTCGTACTTTTGGTTATATAGGCGTTGTGGAGCAATCCTTCAGGAACAAAAAGCACTTTGAACATTTGTTGTGGCACCTGTATTTGCCAAATGGCAGACATTGTTCCAAGACCCCATTTTTGCACTTTCGCGAATTATGATGAAAGTTGTGAATATGGTGGTATGACAATTTTTGATAAGTGTATATCGTAAAAGGCTACAATTTAAATCCCGGAGGAAACCTCTACGATGATTGTAGGCTTAGTAATTAATTATTGAAAAATGGTACTTTTTTTTTTTACAAAAAGTTAACCGATTTCAACTGACCAGGCCTAATTTGTTCCGTGTTATTTTTTTCGATAATTTTTTGCACTAAATAGAGGAGAAAAAAAGATTTTAACGAAACAATTATACAATTTGTGGGAAATAAACAATTACAATGATTTGGACACGTGAAGAGGGTGACTGCAGATAGATTGTCAGTTAGAAGTGGATTCCAAATCTGAGGAAAAGAAGAGGGAGACGTAAGAAGACAATGGATAGAGGGAATTATGAATTTGGTGAATGACAGGGGACTGCAGGATGGTGGCTGGAAGGGCGGAGATGAATGGAGGAATATAATCAAAACTTACTATTGGGCACAGGGAGATGTTGTATATATCTAAAACCTGTTAAATGATAAAAAAAGAGAAAAAAAACATTTTTTGCACATTTACCTATTTTTTTCAAAACATTTACGTGATGTTTCAACGATTTTTCTCCTAATTATTACGTGAGTATTTTTCTCATGCACCAAAAGGAAGTCAATGACCAATCACATCAATTAATTTTGTTTAAAACCAATCACATTCGTGTTTCACCTCGATAATTATCGAATTACCAAAGTAAAGAAAGCTCCTCGTTTTTAATATACTGAACAGGTCAGAGCATTATTTTGCAGTGACTGACTCTCCAACAAATACGTTGAATATAGCAAATAATGAATAGATTCCTTCGACCTACACATTTGATAATTGTGTGTTCAATAATTGTGTTTTTAATACTGATTGCTTTTCCGAAAAAAAGAAGAATTAATAACCTATAATGTTGGTTATAATATACAGTTTGATGTGTTTCATTTTTTTCTTCTCTAGGGTGCATTCTTATGATTATACAGGAAATGATTGGAAAGCATTAGCTCAGGATAGGGATGTATGGAGAGCTTATGTCCGCGCGGCCATGAACCTACGGGTTCGATAGTGCCAGTGAGTAAGTAAGTAAGTAAGGGTGCATTCTTACAATATTGCGATCCTATTTGGCAATAAATGGTATGATCAAGTTGCAATGATGAACAAATGAAAATAACCAATCGTTTCTCATTTGTTTTCAAACATCGCCGTTTACATTAAATATATAAATATTTTAAAATGTATTGACACTAGATCACAAGATAGCAGTCTGCTAACAATTCCTCTTCATAGCACTTCCTCCTATTCTACTTCCTTCACAGTAGCCTCTGCCCGCTCCTGGAATCTCCTTCCTCAAGATATCAGGGGTTGCCGCACACTTGGAACCTTTAAGTCACGCTTATACAGTTACCTGTTGTCTAATAATTAATTTTTCTCTATTTATATAATTTTATACTATGTCATTAATCTTTTCCTCGTTTTTTTATATATATTGTACATATTATATATTTAATTCGTTAAATTTAGAGTAAATCAAAATACATTATAAATATTAATTGTATTGTATTCATAACTTGTAATCGTTTATATATATATATATATATATATATATATATATATATAATATTGTAATTTAGATTTAAGGCATATTTTTTTTTTGTTTGTATTTTTTTTAAACCTGGTTGAGTGGTAGACAAGGCCTTAAGGCCTTAACTATGCCAGGTAAAATAAAGCTATTATTATTATTATTATTATTATTATTATTATTATTATTATTATTATTATTTATTATTATTATTTAAATAAATGATTTGTGAATAAACAGCTTAATTTTATTCGTTAAATAGTCCTAACAAATGATGATCTTGATGAAGATTTTCGGGCTGTAGGCCGTGGTCGTGAGGCTTGTAGTTCCCCGACGTTTCGCCAGAAACTGCGTCTGGCATCCTCAAGGGTTGTCTTGAGCCCGAAAATCTTCATCAAGATCATCATAACAACTCCGGCCGTTAAAGTCTACGTGAATACATTAGTCCTAACAACAAATCCTCTAGATAAATTGGAAATCACTCTTGGCATTACTTATGAAAAAGTGATGGATATAATTTTACGAATGAATGAGAGGGTTTTCGCTAACTTTCCTGGACTATTAAGAGTTTTTAGATTTTCATGCCATACAACGCCTAACCATACATTTCAGGACATGGACTAGCTGTTGGGAGAAAAAGTGTATATGTATTAGATTACCGTCCAGCAGAATACTAAAGCGTCGTTATTTCGAGTTACCTTGTAGTATTTAAGACATTACACGATGGGCAACGGTTAAATTTCCCTTCTATTTCATGAAGGTTTCATCATCTCGAAATTCATTTTTATTGCAGTAAATATACATTTTACGGGTTTAAATTGTTACGCTGTAACAACTGATTAACAAGATTGAATTTTCTCATTTCCTGAACTAAATTACTTTATTTATAAAAACGTAACTCAACTACTGCTACGTAATACTTTTTCAATTATTGCACACATTCATCTGTTCATACGAGTATGTAGAGCAATTTAGTAAATAATACTCGCATTTTTTCAGTTTCGTCTTCTCAAATAAATTAGTACACTGATATAACTCTAGTTCGAAAAAGTAAATCCATTTCTAGAACCATCTGTTATTTTGTTAGAAAATTTTAAAAATATTCTTAACCCTTAAATTGGCAAAACACACATTTCTTCCGTTAGTTATTTAAATGTGGCGGATCGCAATGAAAACGGAATCTTGTATAACTGTTATTATTAGGTATATTGTATGATTAGACACACATTTAAGTAGTTTCTTTTTGTTCGTTTTCTTCTGATTTATTTATAATGTTAGATTAATTGAACCAACTGATGTATCCAAAGGATACATTGCGAATTTAAGGGTTAAAATAACAATTTTCACGAAACTAGTTAGCGGTGGTTTAACACACATGTTGTATAGGTTACTGTGTGAAACAATATTTGATATACTGCTTTTCTTACTGGATTCTTGTATAAGAGTTTCTTTTCTCTCTCTCTCTCTCTCTCTCTCTCTCTCTCTCTCTCTCTCTCTCTCTCTCTCTCTCTCTCTCTCCACAAAATGGTGAATCTATCTAGTTCAGATGTTCCTGAACAACATGATGCAAACCCTCAACAAAAATATTAAATGTTTTTCATTATATTTTATAACTCGTTGCCACTATCGAAGTCTCGTAGACTGCGATGGGCAGGACATGTGGCACGTATGGGGAATGAAAGACTTGCATGGAAGCTTCTTGTAGGAAAACCAGAGGGAAAATGCCCAGTTGGTAGACCAAGAATGAGGTGGCAGAATAACATTAACTGTGATTTGATGGAAGTAGATTGTACAGCGAATTATTGGAAAACATTAGCTCAGGATAGGGATGTATGGAGAGCTTATGTCCGCGCGGCCATGAACCTACGGGTTCGATAGTGTCAGTGAGTCGGTAAGTAAGGATGTGACGCCAGCAGCCGGTTGGTTGACTAAGGGTCTTCCAGGGCTCTCACGCTATGGAGTTGAATCAGTAGTAGTAGTATTTTATTTTATGGCACTCGTTACAACTCAGCTCATTAGCGTTGAAATTCAAAGCTAGGCATGAAAGTCGGATGCCTCTTATTTCAGACTGAAGGTTCTTTATCACACTTCAATAGTTAAAATGTTAGTAGAAACGCTTGCAATGCCCCATTTTGATTATTGTGATACTCTTTTTATTGACCTAAATACTGTACTTACCTAGATTTCAACATGCTCATAATTCTTGCATACGTTTTATTTGTGATATTAGCAGATTTGATAACGTTACACTATCCCTAGAACAATTGTCATGGCTTCGTCTACAAGATCGTAGAACCATCCATTCCATATCTCGTCTCTATAAAATATTACACACATCATTACCTTATTATTTATCCTACAGCTTCACTAGACTCTCTGATATTCATAAATTAGATACCCGATCCCATCAGCACATTGTCCTTTATACCCCTCCTCATCACACTGCCTATTACTAGAAATCTTTAACAGTTTATCTTGCTAGAACACGGAATTCTCTTCCACCCTATGTCAGAGACTGCCAAACTTTACAATCTTTCAAAAACAAATTAAAATAAAATTATTAACAGAAACAACTCACTAATATTACTTTTTTAACAATTAATAATTTGTTTTTTCATTGTTTATAAAAATAGTATTAAGATTTATCGATATATTTACCTAATGTCTTATAATATATAAGCTATAGATTAATTCATTAGAGTTTATTACTTTCTTCCTATATATTTTTTTCTCTTCTGTTTGTGTATCGTAGAATCGAGCTGTTATTCATTTGAGTATACATTCTTCCATTACTCTTATTTTATCTTCTTCTTGTATCTTGTAAGCCCATGTTTCCCTTAACAGAGATTTAGGCGCTCTCCCCCTACAGGGAAGAATTTGAACCATACTAATTTAGTTACACTTGTTTTCGTATAGATGTAATTTGAGTGGCCCGTGGTCAGCGTTCCGCCTCATACTGACATCTAGGAAACCAAGGTAGTACTAGGACGGGAAAATTCGGTAAATTTTGCTTAGAGGCCTTTTCATTCAGGCTTAAGGATCTTTTACTAGCCTGAAAATCTTCAGACTCGTGATCCACGGCTTAAAGTCCCTCCCGGAGGACTTGCTCCTTGGATTTTTCCTTCCTAAAAAAATCCATCGACCCCGGCCGGGTTTGAACCCGCGACCCTCGGGACCAGAGGCAAGGAGCATAACCACTAGTCCACCGCGGCAGATAATAATAATAATAAAAATAATAATAATAATAATAATACTTACTCACTGGCACTATCGAACCCGTAGGTTCATGGCCGCATGGACATAAGCTCTCCATACATCCCTATCCTGAGCTAATGCTTTCCAATCATTCCCTGTATAATCTACTTCCCTTAAATCATAGTTAATGTTGTTCTCCCACCCCATTCTTGGTCTACCAACTGGGCGTTTTCCTTCTGGCTTTCCTACAAGAAGTTTCCATGCACGTCTTTCATTCCCCATACGCGCAACATGTCCTGCCCATCGCAGTCTACGGGACTTAACTGTTCTTATTATAACTGGCTTCCTATAAAGACCATGTAGTTCATTGTTATGTAGTCTTCTCCATGCACCTGTCTGTTCATCTCTCTTTGGTCCAAAAATTTTCCTAAGAACTTTATACTCAAATACTCGTAATCTTCTTTCCTCCCTTAAAGTAATAGTCCATGTTTCGCACCCATATAATATAACTGGTAGAATAATAGTTTTATATATTTTCAGCTTAACGTTTTTTGAAAGGAATTGGGACATCAAAAGTCTCTGCAATGCATAATAGCACGCATTTCCAGAATTGAGCCTATGTAATAATAATAATAATAATATAATAATAATAATAATAATATAATAATAATAATAATAATAATAATAATAATAATAATAACCTATAATTAGTTTAAATAATTAGCTTGGTAAGAAAAGTTTAAAATATAAAGGAATAACAAAAGAATACATGGATTTTTATCGTGGTTTCTCCCGTTTCCCCTGCCACAAATTTCATTCCACCATTTCTCCATACTCATAATCATTTCGTTCATCTGCCTCTGTGACGGTGTGTCAGGGATGGTCGACCGGCACCCTTGTAGTTCACAGTCCTCTTATAAATATAGGGGCTTCATCTCATCTCATTCCTCGATCCGACCTTGAGTTGTACACGAGATGAGGATAGTTATTACTTTTTATATCATGTCTTAGATTTTGAAAATGTTGGTAATGTTTCCAGTAGCGATTGCAACTTAGTAAAAATGTCAACATTGCACTTCATGTACCGGACTGGCAACTATACGAGTCTGTTCCCATATTTTTTCAAGAGATGTACAGCAGTGCAGTGAGGGGAATGCATTGCAGCTGTACACTCACATTATCAGACTTTTTTCTCTAATCCTCGTTATCTGTAGCTGGGTTAAGGTCATGCAGTATGCTACTGTATGAATGAAGTGTTTTGTAGTTCCACACACCTAAAAACCACTTTGCTATATTCTGTCCAATTTATTAACTTGAAAAAACATTGGCCTAACCTTGAAATTATCTTTAAATAGTTTGAAGTTACGAATATAAATGCGTTATATAAATTGTTGCCCCGAAAATACTTCTAACCCACGTATTACAAATTATAAATTATATTGATATTGTGAAAAAGAAATTAATGCCTTAACCAGGAATCGAACCGTGGACGTCTAGTTCTCCAGACTAGTGTGCAGCCCACTACACCATTCTAGACCTGGCACAAACAATAATTCTTTCCACATATACAAATCTATAAGTCTCGTTTCGTCCGCTGCCAGGTAGGTGTCACTACCATCACCAACGGCCGGCTTCGTTTAGAAGTATCTGTATTTGAGAATATTACACCACCACTTTTATAAGCAGTAAACGATGTTATTTAACATTTTCCAATACTGTTATTTTAACACAGTTCCAATAATGGATCATATTATAATATTATAATGATATTGTGAAAAGAAAAAATAATGTCTGAACCAGGAATCGATGTTTGTGCCACGTCTATAATGGTGTAGTGGGCTGCGCACTAGTCTGGAGAACTAGAGGTCCACGGTTCGATTCCTGGATCAGACATTAATTTTTCTTTTCACAATATCATTATAATATAATGCATTATTGGAACTGTGTTAAAATGACAGTATTGTAAAATGTTAAAAAGTACTAAAAATTGTTGGGAAAACGAAAAAAAAAAGTATAATGTTCATTTTGAGGCTATTGCCTTTATTATACCATTAATTAAATAAAAGTAATAAGTAGTTTTATTTGATTTTCATAAGTAATGCCATGAGTGATTTCCAAATTATCGATAAATTGGAAATCGAGAGTGGCATTTGTTAGGACTATTTAATGAATAAAATTAAGCTGTTTACTCACAAATCATTATTTAAATATAGTTATTTTAAAATATTTATATATTTAATGTAAACGGCGATGTTTGAAAACAAATGACAAACGATAGGTACGCTTCATCTGCTTCTTTTGTTTATCACTGCAACCAGATCATACTATTTATTGCCAAAGGAATGCAATATTGTAAGAATGCTCTCTAGTGGAGAAAAAATGAAACACATCAAATTGTATATTAATTCATTTCTGATGTCGTATGATGTAAATATGACAATTATATTTTTTCTGGATTATTACCTGGGAAAAAATACATTTAAGAAAGTGCAAACAGTGGTTTCTTTTCTTGGTGGTATAATAAATTGCTACAGGAGTTTTTATATTAACTCCTGCAAGCGCTATGTGTTGACATCTATGCACTATAAATACAATCTGGTAGCCGTATCTCTCATAGGCTCAGTCACTGCAAAATAATGGTCAGACCTGTTCAGATTATTAAAAAAGAGGAGCTTTCTCTAATATAACAACCCTTGAGGATGCCAGCGCAGTCTCTGGTGAGACGTCGTGGAACTTCATGTCTCGAGACCACGGCCTGCAGCCTGGAAATCTTCTTCAAGATCATCATTAACCATTGTTTGAGGGAAGTATATTATGCAGGGGATGCCTGGAAAACATTAACTCAGGATAGGGATGTAAGGAGAGCTTATGTCCGCGCGACCATGAAGCTGCGATAGTGTCAGTGAGTTAGTTATATAATTTACAGTGTAGTCTCACAGTAGTCAAATTCAATTGAGTACAAGAAAATAGATAAATTCTTCGATATTCTTACAGTCTTCGTGGATAATCTGCAAGCTGCAATTCTAGGAAGAGCTTATCGCAATATTCCTTTATAGATTCTGAAAATCCCAAGTCTTACGTAATTTTCTCAGAGTCCAACTTCATCTTCGCACTCTCTATTCAATTAAAAGTGTTGAATGAGATTCAACACTATAGAGTGGCATTTCATTACACAAATAATACACATTTTAACGTGGAGTAGAGTCTAATGTCTACCGATGTGTCACTCATCTATAGCATATAGACTATATCAGTGGTAATACAGTTATTTCTGTAGACTAACATTTGTTTCAAAAATTAATTGTAAAGCACCGTTGAAGTACGGACATAAGCTCTCCATACATCCCTATCCTGAGCTAATGTTTTCCAATCATTCCCTGTATAATCTAGTAAAGTGATCACACAACAGGCCCGGAGGCCCCCTTGGGGTAGTAGGAGGTTAAGGCTCCCACTTGTTCTAGACAATCGGAACTTTATGTCATCCGGGTTGTCAACCCTTCGTGACGGCCGCCTTTACCCCCAGAACAAGCGTTTGGTACTCATTTCCGTTAGAGGCTTAGTCGACCCCAGGGCCATAGTGCCGCCAGAGGGTTTAGGTCAGTTTAAAAATCCTGACCCCAACGGGATTTGAACCCTCGACCCTCCGGCTTGTAGCTCAGTGCCTTAACCACTATGCTACGGCGTGCCCCCCTGTATAATCTACTTCCCTCAAATCATAGTTAATGTTATTCTCCCACCTCAGTTTTGGTCTACCAACTGGACGTTTTCCCTCTGGTTTTCCTACAAGAAGCTTCCATGCACGTCTTTCATTCTCCATTCATGCCGTATGCCCTGCCCATCATAATCTACGAGACTTAACTGTTCTCATTATATCTGGCTTCCTATAAAGACCATGTAGTTCACTGTTATTAAGTAGTCTCCATTCACCTGTCTGTTCATCTCTCTTTGGTCCAAGATTTTTCTAAGAAGTTTATTCTCAAATACTTGTAATCTCTTGTCCTCCCTTAAAGTAAGAGTCCATGTTTCGTATCCATATAATATAACTGGTAGAATAATAGTTTTATATATTTTCAGTTTAACGTTTTTTGAAAGGAGTTGGGACATCAAAAGTCTCTGCAATGCATAATGGCATGCATTAATAGTATAGGCCTAACTGAAATAAATATATAACACAGCAGTAGAGGTCTACTGAATTGGTTGCTGTCTGTGGAAAGCAAAATACATTGAGTTACATGATTGATATCACATTAGTCGGCAGCGAGATTTGAGCTCGGGACCTCCTGAATAAAAACGCCACTATCTTCGTCAACGCTTTCGGTTCTTTAATGTTTTTCTACCGAGTTATATTTTTATTATATACACTACATTTTTGGTATTGTGGGTTAAAAATTGCCTGTAACATTTATGAATCTTTCCGTTGTACTCTGTACACAAATTTGATTTGTTGCAAGACAATAAGGTGCCGCGGTAATAGCCGAGCGGTTTAAGGTTTGATATCTTGGTGCAGAGCTACAGGACTCTCGCTGATTCGAATCCCCATGGGAAGAAATTTTCTCATTTAATTTTGGCCAGCATGTAACCGGTGCCCACACAGCATCGTGAAGAACTTTGGTTACAAGAAGTAGCGACTCCAGCTATAACGGCTGGGGATCCCACATGCTGACTACATGTCATTCTTATACTGGCTGAATATTCGTTAAGCTCCAATGATTATTACAGCTGTACACTCATCTGACTTATTTTCTCTTAAAATCTTTTGTTTAATGAATATATTAGGAAAGACTTAAATATTTTTAATTTAACAAATATAATTAATAATTTTATTGCAGCCAAATAGCCAGGATTAAAGTAGGATACATTTTAAATTTACATTTTTGCATATTCACAAATTATCTTTGTTCTTTTTGTGCATAGCTCAATGTGATATCGGTCGCATGTTTTTTTTTTTTTTTTTGCATAGCATACATTTACAGTCTATATTTGGTTGATGGAATTTTGTGTTCTTGCATATCAGGTGGTGGAATCCGTGGATTGCCAGCCTAGTGATGACGTGTCTCATTTAGAAATTTTCTTTTGTCCACGCACGGTCCACCATGGCCCCGGTGCTGTAGAATTCTGGATGTATTTCTTCTCTTTTCCTGTTCAATGTTGCTAGCAGCTGCTCAGATGCGCTGGTGCTGGGTAAGAGTATGCTTGTTCTGAGGTCGTCGATGAGGAAAGTTTCCTTCGCCAGTAGGTATGCGAGTCTTGAATGCGTTACTTTTGACACTCCTAATACTGCCTTTATATATCTCGCTTTTACCCTTTCTAGAGAGGAAAGATTCTTCATTGTTAATTGTGTCCAGATGATATCTATGCCGTATGCCAGTATTGGTAGAATTGACAACATGAGGAACAACTGGTATGAACATGTTAAAAGAATGCCTACAGATAGAATCCCCCAGCTGTTATTAAAGTACAAACCAATAGGAAGTACAGTCAGATTCAACCCAGGAAGTTACTGTGTTTTTAGAATAGGGAAGTGGGTTGCCATTTTAACAGTATTTTCTTGAGAGAAATTCTTAAATAAAACTGAAGATTGCAACACAGCAGGTACAGAGTTGTAAGTTGTAGCCGTCCAAGCCACCAAGTCTTAAAGAAAAAACAGTTACCACTAGTCACTGAACTCTTGCGGATCTGTACTATCCTGTGTGAAAGTGTCGACTCTCATATTTACTATAAAACTAGTTTGCATGCCGTAAAATAGAAACTGTTTTTTAAATGTATAGTACATAGATTTGGAGAAAAAGTACTGCTAGCCGTGCCCCTCCTCACCCCTAAACAAACAAATACCGTTATTATGAGTTTGGCAACATCTACCCCCTGTACATAGGGTGACATTGGCGTAGTCCGTAAGGTCTGTAGTAACTTCCTGGGTTGAATTAGAGTGTAGAAGTGTTGGACGCCCATTTACTAGATGGGAAGATTCATTAAGGGTAGAATTTATAAACGCATTAGACCGTAAAAGGCGTTCTCTGCTGAGAAAGTTTTATCCTAATACATTTTGCTTACTCAGAAATCTATTCATGCGATAATAATTGTAAGCTACCTGACGAGGTAACTTAAGATCATAGTTTAAGATAGGAACTTATCGTGAGAATCCCGAAGGGAACCGATGAGAACCGATAGTAACCGATGTAGTTTGAAACCTTGCCGCCTTATCCAAGATGTCGGACCTTGAAGACTTCGATCATGTTTTCGGTATACGCGGAGAAGAGGAATTTGATAGAGTCTACCAAAGAATTCAACTGGAAGAACAGGAATCGGCGTAATATTGCTCGACGCAGACGTCGTATACGGTATTATTTGCGGGACGCAAGAGTAAATGCGTTCCTCTATAGCAGACGAAAATAACGGAAGTGGTTTTATTGCTGAGAATTCTGGGCAATTCGTTGCCAATATTACGAAAACGTCGACTTTCTTGCATGACCGGTAAGTCGGCCGTTAATTCGATCTCAGCAATTGCTCACCAGTGATTGGAAGTAATTTGAGTAGAGACTAATGTATTTGCATGCGGCCCATTTGATGTGAAAACAGGTCAAAATATCTAATTTCATGAAGTAGTAGAAGAGGAAGAAGAATAAATATTTTTTTCTAGAAATTTGAGATTATTTTTTATAAAATATATATACTCATAACATTTCATCCCAGATATATTTGGAGTGGATGTGAGGTCAGCAGCCGGATGATATGCAAAGGACCTTCTAGGCATATCGCGCCGTTGAGTTAAATTTAGAATTTAAGTATGATATTAAGGAAACTATTTGTACAGCCCTGACACATCCTTCGTGGTTATTCAAGGAAACAGAAACAAGAAATCGTGATGTCACACGTAGTTTATGTTAACACGAACAATACTGAGCTCAAGCTTATCGCATTATTTATTATCAAGATCAGTACATCTGTATTCAGCGATATGTTGTATTAGGCCTACATCAATAAGTATAGCCTATATATATATATATATATATATATATATATATATATATATATATTATAACTAGTAAGAACAATTTAAATATAAAATTATTAAATTCAAGAAGAACATTTGATACTACTGCATATTAATATGAATATATACGTTAATTATTAGGCCTATATGTAATGCCACGAGTGATTTCCAATTTATCTAGAGCACCGTTTCCCAACCTTCGGTTCGCCAAAACTTTTCCGTAATGTCGGGTTTCGAGGTTAAGTCTATTTATTGTTTTCTTCATTTTTGCAGCATAATAATAATAATAATAATAATAATAATAATAATAATAATAATAATAATAATCCCAATAGAAAGGAGGAAGAGAGGAAGACCGAAGAAAACTTGGATAGAGGAGTACAAGCAGCTATGAATATCAGAGGAATGGAGGAAGATCAATGGATGGATAGAAAGGAATGGCGTTTGGTTTCCGGAAGACGGCGGCAGCTGCCATAATACCGGATGAATAATAATAATAATAATAATAATAATAATAATAATAATAATAATAATAATAATAATAATTTTTGTATTGTAAGCCTATGTTTTCCCTTTACAGAGATTTAGGCGCTCTCCCCCTACAGGGAAGAATTTGAACCATACTAATTTAGTTACACTTGTTTTCGTATAGGCCTAAATGTCATTTTTGAGTGGTACGTGGTCAGCGTTCCGCCTCATACTGACATCTAGGAAACTAAGGTAGTACTAAGACGGGAAAATTCGGTAAATTTTGCTTAGAGGCCTTTTCATTCAGGCTTAAGAATCTTTTACGAGCCTGAAAATCTTCAGACTCGGGACCCACGGCTTAAAGCCCCTCCCGGAGGACTTGCTCCTTGGATTTTTCCGTCCTAAAAAAATCCATCGACCCCGGCCGGGTTTGAACCCGAGACCCTTGGGACCAGAGGCAATGAGCATAACCACTAGTCCACCGCGGCCGACTTAATAATAATAATAATAATAATAATAATAATAATAATACTTAATCCACTGGCCACAAATAATTTAAGTTTATATGCCTACCGACTTTTTGGATAGCCGCTGCTTGATTTTACTATGTCTAGAACCACAACGTATTTTTATCAGTATTACAACTGGGTTTTCACAACAATAACATGGCGAATGTTAAGAAGGATAAGTTGTATGCACTTTCAGAATTCAAAACTTAATTTATCGAAACTGATTGCACCATTCTTCGATGTTCCATCTGCGAAGTAAATATTGCAATCAACTAAAGAAATATGGATTACCTCTTATGGACTCTATAAAGAAGGAAAATTTGGTACAAAATAATATGCATAAACTAAGATCATGTAACTGGTTTAAACCTTAATTCAATTGTTTCAGCAGCAACTCTTTTTCCACCTTTTTGTATGTATTTTCAGAACCAAAATCTGCACCTTAAAATCCCTTCTTTATTTACACTGAGCAACAAAGAAACTTTTTTTTTGTCTCAGAAAGAAAAATGTGATTCTGATAGCATTTTTTATCCTGAATTCAAATATGATATTGGTTTTTCTCCATAACGCAAGGTTTCCGAGAGACAGGAATTTATACTTTCAAACACTTTAATATTTTCTACATTCGTAACAACACAATATTCGAACATTCGGACTCACCTAGAAAGTAAATGACGATTTTTTGCTATATTTCGCCTGTGGAGCATCCCTCTTGATAGTCCAACAATAATCGGCCAGTATATTAGGATTCCATTTGCCTTGATATCTCTTTTCCATAGGTGAAATAGTTTAGCTCATTTGGTTTTATTTTACAATGGACAAATGGACGAAAAAAACTTTTATTAAAAAATAATTATTTAAATCCATTAATTGAAATTGAAATAAAAAACTGTGGGTGATGAAATTCCGAATACATATTTGAAAACACGATAAAAGAAACTGCATTAAGTACAACTATTGGTACTCATGAGAAAAAAATCATGGTGACCAGTGTTATGATTATTAAAAATGTTAGAAACTTGTGAACACTTTATAATCCACTGAGAGAATGAAATCATGTTTAGTCACGTGACTGTAAGATAGTGATAGCGTGCAGAACTTACGGTTGCTTCAGTTGTCATATATCAATTTTATGATCTTCTGTCAAGGGTGCAAGGCTTATCTTATCCCTTCAGTCATTTTACTTACGTAACCAGACTATCCAGTTCTTCGTATGTAGTTAAAAACTCCATTATAAGTCGAGTTTGGAACGCATGCAATTTTGGTTTCATTCATCATCATCTTCATTCATGGATTAGGTCTGTTGACCCGTTCCGACTTCAGCCCATCTCTTTCTAGGTCTGCCCACATCTCGGGTGCCTTTCGGTTTGTATTTTGTTATTTGTTTTGGATATCTATCTTCATTCATTCTGTCTGTGTGTTCCTTCCATTTTTGTCTATATGTATCCATTTTATCAGTTATTGCAAATATTTCAAGTTCCTGTCTTATTTCTGTGTTCTTGATTCTGTCTTCCTTAGTGCACCCTTTAACAGATCTCAACAATTTCATTTCTGCCGCCGTTATCCTACTTAGGTCTTGTTTTTTATGTATCCAGGCTTCTGAACCATAGAACAGTACCGGTACTGCCAACATTTTATAAAATTTCAATTGGGTCTCTCTTGTTGTTTTGTTATTTAATGTTCGTTTTATCGTACCACATATTCCCTGGAATTTTGCTGTTTTATTATTTATATCATTATCATAATTAAATGAAATGTCACATCCTAGATAATTGAGATGGTTCACCTGTTCTATGATTTTGTTTCCTATTACTATTTTCGATCTGATTTGATTTTTCCCTTGGAATGCCATTACCTTAGTTTTTTCTATGGATATTTTGAGATTATATTGTTCACATATATTATGTGAATATGGTTTCATTCATTAGTCTTACATATCCCTTGTACATTCCATGTGCTAAAAAGCAAAATATTTTTTTTCTTCCAAGAGTTGTCCTTTTTCATGCTTTGGTCGTCATTAGTTTGATCCTTCCGGGAAATTCTCGTATAAGACTTGAAAGCATAATAATAGTCCCTTCGATTGGTTGGATCTTAAAAGAATTGAAGACTACGCCAATTTTGGAATATATTAAACAGTACCAACTAAATTGGAAACACCATCTTGAAAGAATCGGATCCCCAAAGCTGTTTATAATTATATACCAAGAGGACGAAGATCACTGGGCCGTCCTATAAAACGCTGGAGGGAAAATTTTCTATAGGATCGTAACAGGCCTTGGCCTAATACTTGGAAGGAAGAAGAAGAAGAAGAGTCTTACATGTTAGTCTTATCGAACCCGTAGGTTCATGTCCGCGCAGACATAAGCTCTCCATACATCCTTGTCTTGAGCTAACGTTTTCAAATCATTCCCTATATAATATAAAGATTTATTAAACACACTACAGGCAAAATCACAACACAGAAATAAGACATCAACTAAAAGTAGAGGAATTAAACACGACGATAGAGAAATACAGAACAAACTGGAAAGAACACTTGGTGAGGATGACTGAGAATAGAATACCAAAAGCAGCATACAACTATTCACCACGAGGAAGAAGAAGTTTGGGAAGACCAAGGAAAATATGGAAAGAACAGCAATTTGGAGCCGGAACAGGCTAGTAAATAAGCCTAAACCGTGAAGAAGAAGAAGAAGAAGATTAAACATACTGTGTACGTTAGCAAACAATTACTGAAAGTTATCATCTACATATTATTTTAGAGGCTTTCTTCTTGCTATACAGTCAATAAGGTGGTATTGTTGACATTTTTGGTCACATAGCTTGGAGAGGCACTGGTTCGATGCGAAGTGGAACCCTTTGTGGGTATGTTTTTATATACAACTTTCCTCATTAGAGGATTGCCTCAAGGACAAAGTGATACAGACAATTAATTTTTGGAATTGATGAAATACATTTTGTAAATAAATTTAAAAAAATTCAAATTGTAGGCCTAATTGAAGTATACATACTATAAAGTAGAAATTTTGTAAATTGAAATTGATCCTCTAATGGCAGCGATGGCAATTTTAGAAATATAGAATAGAATTAGATTAGAATAGAATTAGAATAGATTTATTTAGCCTGGTGGAGTTAAGGCCATGTGGCCTTCTCTTCCACTCACCAGGACAAACATATGTTACATATAAATACAACAAATTACAATAATAGTCATACTAAACAATTAATTATCTGTCAAATTGAATAATAATGAAAATAATGCCTAATAATACAATAAAATTAAATACAATTAAAATTAAATTAATGATAGAATGAATACAGAAAGAAATAACAACTCGAATCTACAATACATAAAAAGAAAAGAAAGAAAAAATACAAAGGAAGTAATAAACTACAATCTATGATTTTTATATAAGGCATTGGGAAAATATATTAACGAATTTTAAATCTATTTTTATTAAATAATGAGAAAACACATTAATTTTCTGTAGTGGAATCCGTGTGTGGCGGTCCTCGTGAACACGTGTCACAGGGAGAAGTTTGGTTCCTTTCATTCTTCGGTGTTCATCGCTGGGGTAAGGAAGAATCCGCGGTCTATATCCTCTGCTTTTTCTGATTTCTCTTATGTGTGCTTCTTAGGCTGGGGTGTGGGGCATGTTATATTTTGACGCTATTTCTCTGATGAAGAAGTCAGTCTTGGTTAGATGGTATATGAGTTGACAGCTCGTTGACCTTGAAACCCCAAGTACTCTCCGGAGGTAGGTAATTTTGACCATTTCTAGTGTTTTCAGATTTGCTATGTTTAACCGAATCCAGAATGTGGTGATTGCGTAGCACGCTTTGAGTGATATCTTGATGTGAAATAGTATTATAGCTGTTTCGACTGACAGCTTTTCGACATTTCGAATGTCAAACGTGGCCTTATTGCTGCGTTGCATCCCCTATATAATAATCTACTTCCTTTAAATCAGAGTTAATGCTATTCTCCCACCTCATTCTGGACTTGTTACTGCGTGCTTTCCTTCTAGTAAACCTGTAAAGGAGCTTCCATGCCCTTTTTTATTCTCCATTCGTGATACATGTCCTGCTCATCGTAGTGCAAGAGACGTAAATGTTCTTATTATATCTGGTTTCCCATAAACATCACGTAGTTCACTATTAAGCAGTCTTCTCCATTTGCATATATATATATATATATATATATATATATATATATATATTGTCCACCGCTGTAGTCTCGAGGTAGCTTACTGCCTTGTCACGCAGCGGGCTAGGGTTCGATTCCCGGTCGGGACAGGCTCCTGGGTGAGTTTTTTTCGGGTTTTTTTCCTCACCTGTAAGACAAATGTCAGGAAGCTTAGGGCCCAACGGTCCCCGAAAATCATCGGGCCAACATCATCATCCTTATCATTATCATCACCATCCTTCACCGTTGTGGAAAGCAACGGGAAGCTACCACACCTGTAATTCCCTAGTAAAAGCTGCAAGCATAGCATGGAAATGCTATGATTTCAGTGAAAGACCTGCCCTCGGACAGAATTACTATGGATGGATAGATATAAACTAATACAGGGATATACAACTCCTCGATATAGTGTTTTGCCATTGCTGGATTCTGGCTTCGTTTTCTGTGCTTTGTAGTTAAAACCGGCAGGTAATTTTTGGACACAGCCCTAGTATTGTCTGCCCAACGGATGTGTGCCCTGTAAGATATGCGAACTAAAGCCTACTTCATTTTCTGCCTCGGCAAATCATTTCCCTCCCTGCATTCCTATCTCTCTCTTGCACTTGCACTGCAGTGTTGTCAACTCAACTCCAACCTTGCATTATTCAATATTCAAGAGCTATGACACTGGGGGAAGTTTGGCAACATCCCTACTCGGTAAGTTACCGTGGCTGCCGTTTGACGTAGTGGGAGGGGAGTGCAGTGAAATGGTGTGAGTATAGACATGTACTTTTCTAAGAACGATATTAGCGCTATAGGGGCACAGATCCGTTGGTCCGAGCATACATCATAACGCTTCTCTGAGAGAAATTTGAATGTAGGTTTTCGTATGCAATGGTTGACAATTTCCTTGTTAGTTGCAAAACGAATTTCTTGATTGAAGATTATTCGTTTCGTTAGCATTACTCTTTATATGGAGTGTGTTGAGCGAAAGATTTTCTCACGAGAAATGATTTCAAAAAGGGAATAACATCATAGCACTGGTTATTATTTTGTGTTTTTACACGCTTTATATTAGCTTGACCTGTATCTATTTATAAAACGAAATCTTTCAACACGATTTTCACCCACAATAAAACTTTGGATCGACTTGAATCTTTGTATACTTGTAAAGGACGAATGACAATACAATAATTTCATTAATTTTTTCTAAGATCCTGGCTAGTATCATCAGGACATCAAAAAAAAATAAATAAATACCGGTATAATAGGTTGCGGACGTATCGACTTTTTAGTCCATCGTTGTGGTAGCTCAGTTGGTAGAGTGGTGGACTGTAGTGGTATATCATTTCAGTGATCCTTAGGTCGCTACCCGGCCCGGAGGATTTTTTTAGAAGAGAATTACTTTTAGCTCATACTACAATAGTATCGACTTTAAATATATTTACATTTTTAGAAAACCAAAATAAAAAATAAATAATACTTTTAAAAAACTAAAACAACACGCTTTATTAGAAAACCGAACTAAAAAATGAAAAATAATTTTAATTTCAACACGCTTGGGATAAAATTAAAGTGGCCAACAAAAAAATCATCTCCAACACAACTAGAATAAAACTAGAGTTGTCTACAAAAAAAATAATTTTACCATCAAAAGTATGGGGTGCTCTATATAATATAACAAATAGATATTGGTAAAAGTGAAGTCTATACGAAGACAACGTAAAAACCATAAAAAGCTCCCCACGCTTTTGATGGTATTTTTTTTTGGATAACTAGTTTTTTCTAGATGCGTTGGAGATGATTTTTTTGTTGACTACTTTAATTTCATCCCAAGCGTGTTGGAAATTAAAATAGTTTTACATTTTTTAGTTCGGTTTTTTAATAAAGCGTGTTTATTTTAGTTTTTTAAACTATTATTTATTTATTATAATATTTTGCAATTAATTGCTTACAAATTATTTATTAGAATTAGTGTTACTGCGATAAAAGTTTTAACACAAAACATTTTGTTCAAATTACTGCTGGGTACATCATTTGTTTAGTTTTATTTAAGCCGTATTTAACTGGAATTGCATAATGAATGTTGTATTAGTGATATTCATTGTTAAATGCGCTCAGATAATATTGCGGAAGTTATTGAAACTTACTTAAAGATTTAATTAAACTTTTTTCATCTCTGATAGAGCAATAATTGTTCAGTTTGATGAAGGTAAACATCATTATTTTAAAAACGTGGTTTTCATTAATAAGCCCTTTACTGAAATATTTCCTTTTATTATATTGATTAAGATACCATTTCATTTCCTGTTTTGTGTGGAAAATGAGTAACTAAGTATTTCTTAATTAAAGTTCGAAACATAATATTATGTTTCCAATTACACAATTTACAACCTGTGTCATTTAGGTAGATTTCGGATGTAATAATAATAATAATAATAATAATAATAATAGTAATTTTATATACAGAATTTTAATGTTTACACATCTTTCTGTGCCTAAAGTTTTATTTTTCTTCTCCACTCGTCTCTCTCCATCCAATCCATGTCCTCCAGTCCTCTTGCTCTCTTTCCAGTTCCTATTTCCTGCATCCACGAGTTTCGAGGCCTTCCTCCCTCCTTCTTCCAAGTGGACACCTTTCCAATGTTTTGCTGGGTAATCTTTCTTCTTGCATTCGTCGTACGTGCCCATACCAATTTAATTGCTTATACCGTATATAATCTACTATTGAATAACCAATATTCATTTGTTCTCTTATGACAGTATTTCTTATTTTGTCTAATTTTGAGCATCTTGCTGCTCTCCCCAAGAAATCCATTTCCATCGACATATGTTTTTGTTATAAGTTTTTGTTGAATTTCCAAACTTCAGCTCCATATAATAATAATAATAATAATAATAATAATAATAATAATAATAATAATAATAATAATAATAATAATAATAATAATAATAATAATAATAGCTTTATTTTACCTGGGAGAGTTAAGGCCTTAAGGCCTTGTCTACCTCTCAACCAGGTAAAAAAATGCAAGAAGTATTCTTGCATCTAAATTACAATAAACATAAATATACATGGTTCGTGTACAATATACTGTAATTATTATTTACAAAATATTTTAATCTGGAGCTAACGGTTGAAATATAAAATATAGAAAATAGAAAAGTCAGATAAAAAAGAACTATTAATGACATAGAATGAATTTAGTTCTGGAGAAAAATTAATTATTTGAGAACTTTTGTCCACCGCTGTGGTCTCGAGGTAGCGTGGTGCCTTGTCATGCAGCGGGTCCGGATTCGATCCCCGGTCGGGGCAGTTTTTCTGGGTGAGGTTTTTATCGGGGTTTTTCCTCACCTGTAAGACAAATGTCAGAAAATCTTTAAGGCCCAATCGGCCCCCGAAATCATATGGCCATCATCATCATCATGGAAAGAAACGGGAAGCTACCACACCTACAATTTTGTAGTAAAGCTGCAAGCATAGCATGAAAATGCTATGGTTGCAGAGAAAGACCTGCCCACTGGCAGAATCACTATGAATGGATGGATGTAGTATTTAAAAAAATAAGTAAATGAGTTAATAAGCGTTTCCAATAATAATATTTCAAAGTATTATTTGCGAATAATTGAACGTTTCAAAATAGTTTTATTAAAAATTAATTATTATTTTGTCGATAGTTCAGTTTTTAAATTTTTGATAAATATAGTAAAATATATTATATTTGTTAAATTACTAAGGCATCATGCTTTGTGGCAGAATTACGGGAAGCGCACCGGTTCAAGTCTCCCATAGTGAACAAATTTTCTCATGGAATTTTATTGTGAGAAATGTGTGTGGCTACAATAAGTAGCTCTATGAGGGGAGGCGGAAGCGAGAAACATATAGACAGTTACAAAAAATGCCGATAGTAGTGTCGAGTTCATAGTTTCAGGGGCCTCTAAGCCCATTTGTAACAGTTCTGGTGACATTTTAAACCAAATTTCACCCTTAGCACCACTAAGAGCGATGAGGGGATGACAAGGAGTGAAAAATGAAATTGCAAAGGGATCGAGATTCGTGTCAAATCCATAGTTTTTGGGATTGTTACGCTGACTGATGACTAGAGTCCGGATGTTAGGCACTTAAAAAATTCAAAATAGGTTCTTACAAAAAATTGACAACATTACTTTTTACAGTCTTGCGTTAAGAATATAAACATATGCTATCAATAGCATGCGAAGATCTCAGAGATGCTTTTGGAATTTGTTTTGCCTTTTTACAAAGAACAGAACCGTCACTTGAGAATATTTTCACGCCAAATTCTTTCATGAAATTGGTCAGTTTGTATTTTACTGTTGTCCGATCCTTATGTATTTTAAAAAAACTGTTCTAATGGTAAAAAAATACACTTGTCGCACTACTTCGTCTTTCAATCACCTGTCTGTGAATGAGGACTGCAGACTGAATTCAGTGTTACCAACATCAAAAATAATATTACCGGTTTCAGCACCAGGTGTGAGACAGAGAAAGAAAGCTTGAGCCATCTACCCTCTTTGTCACTCAGCAATGTTTGTGTTGAAAAGAAGCAAAGAACTTTTCTCCAAGGCTTAGAGCCGGAGCATAATACAATGGGACATAGCTTAGGGCTATTTCGCTTAACGGGAATGCATGAGGTGGAAACATACAATAGGCCTAATTACCTAACGGGAGTGCATTGAGGGAAACCTGCTAGGTTATTGGGTTATTGCCAGCCTTATCCTAAAATATTCTAAGGGAATTTATAAAAAGAAAAATCTATGAAATGATTTGTGCCATGAAGTTGTCCATTTTAATTGATGTCATTAAAATACTGAGTTAATTTCGAGAAAAATTGCAAATAGGTATTTATAGGCATTATAAGCTAAAATAGGCATTTATAGACAAAATAACTTTATGGAAAACAACTGTAGGGTCGTTGGTATGAACTTATATGAAGCCACTTTTACAATATCTATAATACATAACTACAGGCATTTTCCCTAACATCAGGTCTCCACTGATATTTCAGACAGTATTTACGTCAAGTTTGATCCCTAGCACCCAGGGTGTGATGGGGTGAGAAGAGGTAAAAATTAAAATAACAAGAGTGATTGAGATTCTCAAACCCATGTTTTCATAAGCTAATTGATTTCAATCCCGATGCAATTTAAGCCTACGTTTGACCCTAGCACACCTAAGGGTTGAGAAGATGTGAAAAAAGGCCTAAATGACCTTACTTGATTGGTAACACTCTCGATGAGAAAATTGTCCTCTAGCACTCTTAAGGATGAGGGTTGAAACATAAAATGATAATGATGACCGATATTAATGTAAAATCCATTGTTTTAGGGGTCACTAAGCTGATTGGTGACAGTCCAGATGGTATTTAAGCCCAAATTTGATGTGAAAACCTTACAGTGTTGAGAGTGAGAAGGAGTAAAAAATGAGTCAACATTTACCGAGAATTTTGTCGAATGCATAGTTTTTGGCTAGTAATGTGACTGGTGGCAAGAGAATTGAAATTAATAATTGCCCAAGCAACACCGGATAATCAGCTAGTAGTATTAAAATGATTGTGCATAAAAGTTCATGCATACAGATCTGTAATTATATTAAGAAATATTTATTTAAATTATTCATTATTAGATAAGCTACGGCCTTCGTTTCCTGGAAGCCATTAAGTAACAAATGCAACATTTTAGAAACGCCATCTCAAGATTATTGACCGGCAAATTAAAAGTTACGGTTTCTTGGTCTAGGAAATGCATTTCGAAATTTAAATATAGGCCTATAATTGTGTTTAATTATGAATTAAAATAGTACTAAACAATAACTACCTTATGTTTTGCACGTTAATTATCTTATTAGCAAGATTTTTTTTTTTTGCCTCAGAAAGGCATTTGATTCTGATAATATTTTCTCTCCTGAATTCAAATATGAAATCGGGTTTTCTCCATCACACAAGGTTTCCGAGAGACAGGAATTTATAATTTCAAACACTTTAATATTTTCTACATTCGTAACTACACAATATTCGAACATTCAGAAAGTAAGAAATGACGATTTTTTGCTATATTTCACCTGTGGAGCATGCCTCTTGATGGTTCAAGAATAATCGGCCAGCATATTAAGATTTCATTTGTCTTGATATCTCTTTTTTACAATTGACAAATTGTCGAAAAAAGTTTATTAAAAATGATTATGTAAATCCATTAATTGAAATTGAAATAAAAAAAACTGTGGGTGATGGAGAAATTCCAAATACATATTTGAAAACACGATAAAAACTGCATTAAGTACAACTATTGGCACTCATGAGACAAAAATCGTGTTCACCAGTGTAGTTTATTCTCACCGATAACAGAACGTATGAAGAATACATTTTTCTACACAGTATTAAATTGCATATTGCAAAGGTTGGCATCTCGATTCAAGCATGTGTGATGCTAATCCTGTGGGAAATGGGCTAAAAGACAGATGTATGTACAATAAGCTCTGTGATATTTTATGACCTGATAACGCGTGCGCACACACACGAGACAAAGGAAGTAGTTACCAGAATGCTTTTGCTTCCAAGAAAAGTTCTGTGACGCCATGTAGATTCTAAACATTTTAAAGAAAGATAGCTAAAACATGAGTGTTAACAAATTTTAATATCTTGAAGAAAAACTGAAGTTTGTTATTAGTACTAACTAAACTAATATGACATATGGAATCCGTAGGTTCAATCCAGCATTTATTAAACACCTCCACTGGTCCCTTAGTGATGTTTCAGAACTTAATTTTACAGGGTGAGATACAAGCATCATGTCAAACCCTCAAGTTGGCGGACCTCTTATTGTCTACTACCACTTTTTCAATACATTTGCAACAGCCCTCTCTGAAAATCGTATCCTCAATCCCTAATCTGGCGACGCGTCATGCACTGGTGATAGGAACTCGTATTACATAGCAGGGCAGCTCCAAGAACCAGGGTTGCTCCCACAGCAAGCAAATGATAAGTCACATGGTTGGCATGAGTCAGCACGAATCTGAGTGAATCCAGTTTTTAGGATCTATGCATAAAGAAAAATTCTGTGGCATAGCCGGGAATGGAACCTGGAATCTTTGGATACTAATCATATATGCTAGCCGTTACATCACATCGGTTACAGCTTAAAAAACAGAACCGTAACATGGTTGGCATCAGCCTGCACGAATCTGAGTAGGATGTGTTTCCGTCCAGCAATATTTCTATTTCCTCTGGGATGCTTATCTTCCGGTTATAATTTTCTTTATGTATTATTGAAAGGGTGTTGTCAATTGTGTTGAATTGATGACCTGCGTTTTTAACGTGCTTGGCGAAACTTGATTTTCCTCCGCTGTTTTTAAAATCTTTGAAATGCCCATTGTCTTATGTTAAAACTTCTGGTTGCTCGTCCTATATACGAGTTTTCACAACTATTGTACTTAAAGTTTTATACCTATTTGCTGTCCGTATTTTGTGCTCTTTTAACTATGTTATAGATAAGTTTTCTCCATTGATGTTATATACTGTATAGCGAGAAGTTGTTCATCCCTGGCGCGATGACGGGTGTATTATATTTATGTTTATGATGAAATTGTGTGGCTGCAATTACGTAACTATTATCTGACATGCGCAAATTGCTACTACAGGAAGAAACACTTTTCAAGTATTTTCTACATAATTGTTGAGTACACAAATTATATCCAATTATTTAAATATAGCACTGTGTTGATATGAGATTAATAATAGTCGCCGTGTCTATATAGATAATGGAAAATCGGATTTTAGAATCTGGAAAACCCAGAAACGCAAAAATTATATATATATATATATATATATATATATATATATATATATATGAAAATATAAATTTGTTCAATTACTGTGTCGGTCGCGGTGAACTAGTAGTTACGTATAAGTTATAATTGTAAATTTTATGTAACTTGGTTGGGTGCTAAACAAAGCCTTTTGAAGTCGTAAGTCTGCCAGTATTATTACAGTAAAACCTGTCTTAGCCGAAACCTTTATAAGAAGGAAACCTGTAGAGACGGAAAAAAATCTCCAGAACGGTATGATTTTATATGTAAAATCGGCCTGTATAAGCCGGAAACCTTCATAACGCTGAAACGGAATGGTTTTTAAAGTACCAATAGTTAATTTTTACCTCAATAAGATGGAAAATTATTCTTAAGCACTTTGTAATTACAGTATTAATGACCACACGTGAAAATTCTGCATATGGCACTTTCTGCATTATATCGTTTTACCCTCTTGTGTTGCCATTGTATTGAGTGACAGTGGGAAATTCCTCGCTTTTCCTTGCCTGCTTACGTTACCTGCGAGGGAGTTGGGAACTCTTCAGTCTTCTCGCTTTTGTGTAATAAGCATGTTTTGTGTTGCCGTGCAAACTGAGCTGTGTTACATACACTATTTTGTCTGTATTTCAGTTCAATACGTTATGTGTTTAAAACGTGCGTGTAAAACCCTTACACCGCGTGAGAAAATTCAAGCTTGTAATTTGGGAACCCTTTATAAGAAGGAAAACTGCCAAGACGGAAATATATTTAAGGAACCGTCATCTTCCTTAATATACAGGTTTTACTGTATTAGACATTGTATGAAATAAAAATAATCTTTCAGTAATATATTTCGAAATATCTACGAATAATAATAAAAAAACCTAATAAAAATTGAGGGGGCTAATGCTTTAATAAGAAAATATTTTAAGGACGCCTCTGTAGTAAAACCTTTCATGATTTGTCTGCCAATAATAATAATAATAATAATAATAATAATAATAATAATAATAATAATAATAATAATAATAATAATAATAATAATCTTCTTCGTCACTTCCTGGTTTAGGCAAGAGTTGCCTGTTCCGATAATATTAATAATAATAATAATAATAATAATAATAATAATAATAATATGATTATTATCATTATTTTGACCGGCTTATCACTATTAAGTTTTTTTAGCATTGCATTTTTTTTCTGATGGGAGGAAGCTGGCCTACCGCATCAAACCTGAGGGAAAACGAGGCAGAAGAAGAAGAAAAACCCCCTGGAGTCAGGGAATGTATTTTTACATGAAGGAGAAACATGTACAACCAGGAGATTGGATGGACCGACAAAATTAGGAATCGGACGATATCGAAGACATTAATCAACCGATGATCTATCTATTATTATTATTATTATTATTATTATTATTATTATTATTATTATTATTACTGGTATTATTATTATTATTATTATTATTATTATTAGTATTATTATTATTCGATGGAAATGGATTTATTGAGGAGAGCAACAAGATGTTCAAAATTAGACAAAATAAGAAATACTGTCATAAGAGAAAAAATGAATATTGATTATTCAATAGTAGATTATATACGGTATAAACAATTAAATTGGTATGGGCACGTACGACGAATGCAAGAAGAAAGATTACCCAGGAAAACATTGGAATGGTGTCCACCTGGAAGAAGGAGGAGAGGAAGACCTCGAAACCCGTGGATGCAGGAAATAAGAACTGGAATGAGAGCAAGAGGACTGGAAGGCATGGATTGGATGGAGAGAGACGAGTGGAGAAGAAAAATAAAACTTTAGGCACAGAAAGATGTGTAAACATTAAAATTATGTATATAAATAAAATTATTATTATTATTATTATTATTATTATTATTATTATTATTATTATTATTATTATTATTATTATTATTACACTCTGAAGAGGTGGAAAAAATAGACATGACCAATTAGCAGACTGAAATTAGCAACCGATTATTCTCTCAACCAGTCAGAAACAGAGAACCGAAAACGTCTGTAATCTTCCATGTACAGTAGTGTTCTTGACAATATATATTTTTAGAGATATAATTAATGGTTGTTAGAATTTTACTGTTAAACCAAGAAAAGATTTTAATATTCCGCAAACTAACTTTGGTCAAGCGTAAACTTTAACCTTCACCTTCATGTTTCATCTAATCGCGAAGAATTAGCGGCAACGGTTGTCAAGTTGGTATCACTGCAAACTACTTTACATCTGACAGTTAATTGCTTACTCAGTTGTCATTTCGTTGACCTCATTCATCTCCTTGTTAATACAACACTTCTATAATTCAAATAGAACATCATCTTCAATAAAATTGAAAATGTTATTATTTGCAGGATTTTTTTATTATTTATATTTTTATAGAAAAGATACATCACTAACTTTCATTATAAATAAATAAAGCCTGATATGTCCCTTTAGGGCAAAGGCCTCCCTGTACAGGGGTTAAGCTCTATTTGAGAGTGTCACCCGGTGAGCTACTCCATGGTGAGAAGTTGACTTGGATGTAGCACTTGGTTTGTATACACTGTCTGTTCTGTGATTAGTTAATACACAGTTGGCTCTCCATCGTTCTCCAGCTTTTCCTGCATCTGGCGACTCTGGACCATTGCGCCCCTGCTCGTTCTTTGAAGATGTCAGCCCATCGTCGTCTTGGTCTTCCGCGCTGTCTCTTGCCTGTGTACAGGTCCCACATGGTTGTTTTTATTGTCCACCTGTCGTCCTGTATTCTTGCGACGTGGCCTCCCCACTTCCATTTTTTCCTGATGGCTTGTTGTGCGGGATCAGTTGTTGAGGATATCGCTTGAAGTGTTGTATTAGAGATTCTGTCCTTCAGAGTTATGCCTAAGATTTTCCTCTCCATTTTCCTTTGGCATACTTGGAGTGTGTACTTCAGTTTGGCAGTAAGATTCCAAGTTTGGCAGCCATATAACAGTGTTGGAAGAACACAGGTTTGTAGTGTTTCCATTTTGAGTTTCCGGTTGAGTGACTTGTCCAGCAGTATAAATTTCAGTGACCAGAACGCCTTCCAGGCGAGAGCTATTATTTTTTATAAATATGGAATTATTTTCTTCTTTCTTTATTTTATACTTCTATCATAGAGAATACTACTAAACTTTCGTTTTCAATTATTTAAGAAAATCTGGAGAATAATCTACACCCTGGCACTTGTCAATTTTTTCTTTCTTCGTCACGGTTTAGGCTTTTTGTTAGCGTGTTTCGGCTCCAAATTGCTGCTCTTTTCATCTTTTCTTTGGTGTTCCTAAACCTCTTCTTCCTCTTGGTGAATAGTTATATGCTTCTTTTGGTATTCTGTTCTCACTCATCCTTGCTAAGTGTTCTTTCCAGTTTGTTCTGTATTTCACTATTGTTGCGTTTAATTCTTCTACTTTTAGTTGTTGGCTTATTTCTGTGTTGTGATTTTTGTCTGTTATTTGATATCCTGCTATTGGTCTGAGGAATTTCATTTCAGCAGCTTGGAATCTGGAAGATTGTTGTGTTGTCACTGTCCATGTTTCGAATCCGTAAGTAATAATAGGAACTGCCATTGTCTAATTTCATTATAGAATCTTTTCTGGCTTTATTTTTCAAAATTCTTTTTAGTGTTCCTGTTATACCCATCCATAGTAATTCTGCCCGAAGGCAGGTCATGCTATGCTTGCAGCTTTACTAAGGAATTGTGTAGGTGTGGTAGCTTCCCGTTGCTTTCCACACCTGTGAAGGATGATGATGATGATAATGATAAGGATGTTGATGATGGTCGTATGATTTCGGGGACCGTTTGGGCCTTAAAGTTTTCCTGACATTTGTCTTACAGGTGAGGAAAAACCCCGATAAAAACCTCACCCAGAAGAACTGTCCCGACCGGGTATCGAACCCGAGCCCGCTGCCTCACAAGGCAGCACGCTACCTCGAGACCACAGCGGTGGACTAAATTTATCTAAATTTAAATAATGAATTCATTCCTCTTCTTCGAAAACACGATAAAAACTGCATTAAGTACAACTATTGGTACTCATGAGACAAACATCATGTTGACCAGTGTAATTTGTCCTTCAGTGAGAATTATTAAATTAATAATAAAAGCCCTGCACATAAAATAGAAAGTCATGTATTTGCGGTGCAGAAATAATCACATCTGTAAGAGCCTCTAAGTTAATTTCGTCGATCCTTTCCCACTCGGCTTTGAATCGCGACGGTAATGGCGCGAGATATTAAATGGAGTAATGTACTATCTTGGAAATGGATTTCTTGAGGAGAGACAAAATAAGAAATACTGTCATAAGAGAAAAAAATGAATATTAGTTATTCAATAGTAGATTATATACAGTATAAGCAATTAAATTGATATGGGCACGTACGACGAATGCAAGAAGAAAGATTACCCAGGAAAACATTGGAATGGTGTCTACCTGGAAGAAGGAGGAGAGGAAGACCTCGAAACTGGTGGATGCAGGAAATAAGAACTGGAATGAGAGCAAGGGGACTGGAGGACATGGGTTGGATGGAGAGAGACGAGTGGAGAAGAAAAATAAAACTTTAGGCACAAAAATATGTGTAAACATTAAAATTCTGTATATAAATAAATAAATAAATAAAATGTACTATCTATGAGTATAGTTGCTTTCTTATAAGAAGATAGTAGTCTACGTGACGCAACGTGACAAGGGAAATGATGATGACGTAGTGTTGTACCTTGAAACTTGGGCGTGAGATCTTGGTTAATTGTTTCGGAGATTACAATGACCTGCCTAAGTAGGTGATTATTTTATTCATCGGTATAAGTCCAGTTTCTGTGACTTTGGAATCTAAGGACCATCATTGAGTTTTTCTCACCATTACCTGGAGTTTTTAATAATAATATAATAATAATAATAATAATAATAATAATAATAATAATAATAATAGCTTTATTTTACCTGGCAGAGTTAAGGCCTTAAGGCCTTGACAACCACTCAACCAGGTTTTAAAAAAAATATAAACAAAAAAATAGTCTTAAATCTAAATTACAATATATATATATATATATATATATATATATATATATATAAACGATTACAAGTTATGAATACAATACAATTAATATTTATAAAGTATTTTGATTTACTCTAAATTTAACGAATTAAATATATAATATGTACGAGATATATAAAAAAAGAGGAAAAGATTTAATGACATAGTATAAAATTAAATAAATAGACAAAAATTAATTATTAGACAACAGGTAACTGTATAAGCGTGACTTAAAGGTACCAAGTGTGCGGCAACCCCTGATATCTTGAGGAAGGAGATTCCAGGAGCCGGCAGAGGCTACTGTGAAGGAAGTTGAATAAGAGGAAGTGCTATGAAGAGGAATTGTTAGCAGACTGCTATCTTGTGACCTAGTGTCAATATTGTGGTAAGAGGATATCTTCTCAAATCTGGACGCCAGGTAAGTAGGGATGTAGGAATTCAGAAGCTTGAAAAGTAGTGAAAGAGAGTGCAATTTACGTCTGTCAGTAAGACGGAGCCAAGAGAGGTTATTAAAGTGTTCGGAAATATGGGTCATAACGGCGGATATTGAAAATGAATCGAACGCAGGCATTATTAACACGCTGCAGAAAATTTTTTGTAATTTATAATCATTTTATATCCCGTTATTTTGTATTTGGGTGCTCCAATTTCCACAACCCTAAATAATAGTATATTGCGATGCGAGGTTGGGAAGTGGTTTTTACAAAATCGAGGAAAAGTGTTTAAAAACCGAGACATAGCGAGATTTTTAATTTCCGAGATTCTGTAAAACACTTCACAAACGTGCGTTGTACATTATTTTTGCGCGATGGTGTTTTCAAAATAATAAATAATAGTAAAATAATAACATCTTTATTGGAAATATTTGCGTTCATTATAGCGTAAACAATTACGTTAACAGTGTGGGCAACGTTTATTAATTGAGACAACAGGAGGCCTTGAGAACAATTATTGATAACATGGTCGCAAGTACGTATTCATTGTTTTATATTGTTTCAAATAAAGTTCAGTTCTTTTAAAATGCAGTGATTTTTTCGTATAATGTACATTAACACTACCTTTTGGATATTTTTTGTATATACATTGTACGTAGTATGCTTAAAGGGCAGTGGTTTTACTTCCCGCACGTGGGTGTACATGTAATATTACAGTATAGTTATTTAGGTTGGCAACTCCGAAATGTAGGAAGTTAAACTTTTAATAATGGTCGCCATTGCTGGTAAGTACGACAAAACGTACTATCGCGCAAAATGTATATTTTACGTTTTGTTGAACCTGTATTTTATGTTTTGATAGCGTGTTTTGTTAAAAGTATAGGTTTTGTTGTCTAGTAACTACGAACTAAAGCGTCACTGATTGTTATAATTGTAGATAAAAGTGTAATGTACAATTTATTTGGCTGCCTCTATCTTGTAACGGTTAATATTATCATAAATAATGCCACGAGTGAATTTATCTAGACGATTTGGAAATCAAGAGTGGAATTTGTTAGCACTATTTAACGAATAAAATTAAGCTGTTTACCCATAAATCATTATTTAAATATAGTTATTTTAATATATATATATATATATATTTAATGTAAAGAGCGATGTTTGAAAACAAATGAGAAATATTTGGTCATGTTTCATTTGTTGATCTCTGAAACTTGATCATATTATTTATTGCCAAATAGGATCGCAATATTGTAAGAATGCACCCTAGTGTAGAGAAAATGAAACACATCAATCTGTATATTATAAGTATAACCAACATTATAGGTTATTAATTATTTTTTGCAAACAACTCAGTAAAATCATTATTTAAAAACACAATTATTTAACACACAATTATCAAATGTGTAGGTCTTAGGAATTTGTTCTTTATTTGCTATATTCAACGTATTTGTTAAAGAGTCAATCACTGTAAAATAATGCTCTGACCTGTTCAGAATATTAAGTGAACAGTAAGTATAAGTGTTTTGACGACGTCAAAAAGAATCCTGCCATGATAGTACGGCCGTACTGGCCAATCGTTGCTGCGATGATATCAAACATGCAATGAGGCACAGGGTCGACTGTTTGAATAACTATTGTAAAAACATATCTTTTTCAATAAAATTATACGTGTACAATTGTTTGTATTCAATTCCGACCCTTACGGGTGAACACCTTCATCTGCGCATAACTCATAAACGATGTGTTTGCGTCTGTGTCCATTCACAAAAAATGATGCTCTCTGCATGGCCTATCATTTTGTCGGTGAGGTCCTGTTACGCTCTGTATATATATTTAAGATCATCTAATATAGTTTTATGGGGCACACCGTAGCGTAGTGGTTAAGGCACTGCGCTACAAGTCGGAAGGTCGAGGGTTCAAGTCCCGGTGGGGTCAGGATTTTTAAACTGACCGAAACCTTCTGGCGGCACTATGGCCCTGGGGTCGACTCAGCCTCTAACGGAAATGAGTACCAGACACTTGTTCTGGGGTAAAGGCTGCCGTCACGCAGGGCTGACAACCCGGCTGACATCAAGTGCCGAATGTCTAGAAAAAGTGGGAGCCTTAACCTCCTTCTACCCCAAGGGCCTCCTGAGGCCTGTAGTGGGACTACTTTACTTTACTTTTTAATATAGTTTTATTATTGTATGAGATTCGTATATTTAACTTAAATGACATCAATACTTTATAAGACCAAAGTTAGAATGATTGAAGTATAATTACAAAACTTTATTAGCAAAGAGGGCAAGACTCCAGTGTTATGGACCAATTCTGTTTGTAATGGGATACAGTAGAATGATTGTAGCAAATTATGATGTTAATCATTTAATTGGCCTTGTTCTTGGCACTATTCCTTGCGTGGGAGTGCAACTTAGATGTCAAGGCAAATTATTTGAAAATTGCATCAGTACTTATTGCCATATGCGAAACAAAATGTATAATAGTAACCCACTTATCAAACTCCAAATATCTGTAGATTGAGTTCATCTTAAATCCACTAGCGATCAGAGATCCAGTGTTATGATTGCAGTGAAAGACCTGCCCTCGAACAGAATTATTATGTATGGATGGATAAGATATAAGCAATTAAATTGGTATGGGCATGTACGACGAATGCAAGAAGAAAGATTGCCCAGAAAAACATTGGAATGTTGTCCACCTGGAAGAAGAAGGAAAGTAAGTCCTAGAAACTCGTGGATGCAAGAAATAAGAACTGGAATGAGAACAAGAGGACTGGAGGGCATAGAGTGGATGGATAGAGACGAGTGGAGAAAGAAAATAAAACTTTAGGCACAGTAATATGTGTAAACATTAAAAATCTGTATATAAATAAAATAAATAAAAAATATTATTATTATATAGTTTTCTTTTTCTTGCAAAAATTAAGGGAATTGCTTGATTAAGCATGCAGTTAAATGGCTGAAGATGTGCAGTTTGATACATTTTGTAATGTGAATTGTTTGATTGTATTTGTTATATCTAAGGCATTAGCAACTGTGCTGATGAAAAGTTGTATTAAGTTAAAGAGTTGTGGAACGGTAGCCCAGACGCACGTCTCACTTCACTGCACTGTTCGGAGTCACGAACAACGTGATGTTTTATAATAAAAATGTGTTGGTGCAACATTAGAAAATTATCTGAATCATCTCGACATGTTTATATAAATACAGTTCAACCGTATTCTCTCTCCTTCCCTTTATTTATTTAATTATTTATTTAAATAACTAGTTGCTTGTAGCGTTTTTTGGTTTTGTCTTGTTATATCACATTTATTTCAAGAAACAATTCATTAAATACATTTTATTGGTGTTGAAACATGGGGTACATTGAAGCGCCGTAACTATATATACTTTAACATGCAATGAATTAATTTAATAGAAGGGTAAATTCATCTTCATTTTTTCTGGAGTTCTATTTGATATCTAATATATAAAAATGTTTATGATTATCTTGTAGAAGATTTCCGGGCTGTTGGCCGTAGTCTTGAGGCTTGTAGTTCCCCAACATTTCGCCAGAGACCAAATGCAAATTTAAATGGTAGGCCTATAAATATTATACAAATGTCAAATGACGCTTTATTATTTTTTAAATATGGCTTAGCCAAGCTATACCACATATTTCCTGTCGTTCGTATTCTTAAAATAAATCGAAAATTAATGCATAATGACGTATTCGTGACAAATTAAGAACATTAATTAATTGTGGGCGAATTTCGACCGCTGGGCGACCAATAGTTTCTATTATTTTCTGAGTATGATCATTTTTTGTGTTTTGTACACTTTTATTTTGAGCCCATGACGATTTGTTTTTATCAGATGGAGGTTCGGGAGGTGTTTATATGGCTCTTGGACAAACAACATTAATAATCATATTTTTCTACCCCTTATACTTTGGGTCTTTTTTTGCTAGAATTTGAAATTGTCTCTAATACCCAAGATCTCAGAACCCTTGTGAAAATTTATTTCAGGATTTGTAGATAATCTTCCGGTTTCATTTTACAGTCAATGAAGACTATTTCTCCCAGGCCTGTTAATGAAATGCACCCCCATACTGCTTTACGGAGTCTATAGCATTTGTATAATAACTTCCACGACCAGAAGACAATGACAAATCCTACCACCAGCTCCAGGCAAACGAAGCAGGTAGCCGTCTCAAGTTACTCCTCAGACAATATGCCAGCAATATAATTTGTCATTAATTACGGTACTAGCTGGAATGAACTGTTATGGGATATTAAATGAGGATACTCTACTGAATTTAAAAAATAGTATATTTCAATACGAGATTGGGAAGTAGTTTTTACAGAAGCGAGGATATGATTAAAAACCGAGCGATAACAAGGTTTTTAATTACCGAGATTCTATTAAACACTTCACACGCGTGCGTTGTACATTTTTTTTTGTGCGATGGCGTTTCCAATATAATGAATAATAGTAAAATAATAACATATTTGTTGGAAATATTTGCGTTCATTATAAACAACTGACTAACGTTAACAGTGTGGCCAATGTTTGAACGGCAAATGCCGAAAATAATTTAGTTGAGTCTATAGCAGGCCGTGACACCAGTCATAAAATGGCAGCAAATACGAATTTATTGTTTTATATTGTTTGAAATAAAGTTCAGTTCATTTAAAATGCAGTGATTTGTTTCGTATAATGTATATCAACACAATATTTTGGATATATATATCTCCATCCATAGTAATTCTGTCCGAAGGCAGGTCCTTCACTGCAATCATAGCATTTTCATGCTATGCTTGCAGCGTTGCTAGGGAATTGTAGGTGTGGTAGCTTCCCATTGCTTTCCACACCGGTGAAGGATGATGATGATGGCCATATGATTTCGGGGACCGTTTGGGCCTTAAAGTTTTCCTGACATTTGTCTTTCAGGTGAGGAAAAACCCCGAATTTATTTAATATATATATATATATATATATACATATATATATATATATATATATATATATATATATATATATATATATATATATATATATATACTCATTGTACGCAGTATACATAAAGGCCAGTGGTTTTACTTCCAGCAAGAGGTAGTTAATATGCAATATTACAGTGTAGTTATTTAGGTTGGCAACCCCGAAATTTAGGAAATTGAACTATCAATCATGGTCGCCATTGCTGTAAGTACGACAGAACACACTATCGCGCAAAAAATAGTTATTTTCCTTAAACATTTTATCCCATAATTATAAAATTGGTTTGAAAAATATATTATTATAGTTGGCAACATTTGAAAGATGTTCATAGCTGTAACGTGAAGACCCTGGAAGAGGCTGGGCTATTCACGATTCTTGGTTGAATGTCCCTTTGCTCCGTCTGAAGAGCAGGTGGTTGTTGCTCATTGTTGCACCACCCTCTTAGTCACGTCATAACTGCACTTTTCAACAAACCAAATTACTGCATTTTACAATACCATTTCAATATCGTTTAACAGGCATTTTGCATAAAAAATGTTTCAATTTTACAAAGGAACGAATTACACTGAGCAACAAAAAAAAAACTTTTTTTTTGTCTCAGAAAGAAAAATATGTGATTCTGATAGTATCTTTTCTCCTGATTCAAATATGATATCGGGTTTTCTCCATCACGCAAGGTTTCCAAGAGACAGGCATTTATAATTTCAACACTTTGACATTTTCTACATTCGTAACTACACAATATTCGAACATTCGGACTCACCTAGAAAGTAAGAAATGACGATTTTCTGCTATATTTCGCCTGTGGAGCTTCCCTCCTGATGGTCCAACAATAATCGGCCAGCATATTAGCATTCCATTTGCCTTGATATCTCTTTTACATAGCTGAAATATCCTGAGTTAGCTCATTTGGTTTCATTTTACAATGGACGAAAAAAACGTTTATTAAAAGTTCATTATTTAAATCCATTAATTGAAATTGAAATAAAAAAACTGTGGGTGATGGAGAAATTCCGAATACATATTTTAAAACACGATAAAAAAAACTGCAGTATGTACAACTATTGGTACTCATGAGACAAAACTCATGTTGACCAGTGTAATCAGACGGTAGGATATGCGATTCGTATTCGGGATGTCCTGGTCTCAAACCTCGGTGTCGACCAACCTGACTGAGATTTTTCCCTGCTTTTTCTGAGACGTCAAGGAAAATGCTTTGGAATTTCATTACCAGGAACTATTTCGTCGAAATCATCATTTCATCGTATCATCAAATATGACCTTACATTTTAAAGCTTCTAAAAATAAGAACGAAAAAAAATTGAAGTTAATAAATGAACGAGTAGAAGTAACTAATCAAGCATTAAAATAGGCTCTCTGTTGTAATAATAATAATAATAATAATAATAATAATAATAATAATAATAATAATAATAATAATAATAATAATAATAATAATAATAATAATAATCTGTCTACGGTTTTTTTTACTGCTGCTGCCGTCTTCCCGTGCCAAACCTCCAAAGCCTACGATCTTGAGCATCTTCAATGCTTAGCCCTCTTGCTTGCATTGATGTCTTCATGTTTTCCTTCCATAATAATAATAATAATAATAATAATAATAATAATAATAATAATAATAATAATAATAATAATAATAATAATAATAATTAGGGAAAGGATTTTGAGGCGTGACAAATTTCCAAAAAAATATAGCTGATTTCATACCAATAGTTCAATATGTGTATTTGGGGGGATGAAAAGAAGCGAAATAACACAATTTGTTGCACATTTTTGCACATTTTCATGATATTACTACATTTCGCCCCTTTTTCACTCTTTTTTTTTTAATGCCTGAGTACATTTTCTTCCACTCTTATCTGTGTTTTTAACAGATAGGACAGAAAAATGTACATTTTTTCTTCTTGAACAGCTTTTTAAAATCACAATCAGAAGTTAACAATGTTAAATAAATATTAAAATATAATTTATGTAATTTATACCCCAGAAACAATTGCCAATCTGCAGTGTGAAGTCAACAATAGCAAATAATAGATATTAAAATATAGTTTATGTAAACCACCAGTAATTTATATCCCAGCAACCTGCAGCTGTGAAGTCAAATTTAAATTTCAACAGTGTTGCTGTAACAGTTTAAAATAAGTTCAGTTATTACTGGCAATAATTTAACAGTTTTCTATCTACCAACTTGTTGTTGGCTGTGTTTTACTAGTCTGAACCACAATGTATTTTTGTTAGTATTACAACTGCGTTTTCACAACAATAACACGGCGAATGTTAAGAAGGATAAGTTGTATGCACTTTCATAAGAATTCAAAACCCCATTTATCGGAACTGATGACTCATTATTCGATGTTCCATCTGCGAAGTAAATATTGCAATAAACTAAAAAAAAAAAAAAAAAAACTTATGACTCTATGAAGAAGAAAAATTGATGCAAAATGATATGCATATTATATAAACTCAGTTCATGTAACTGGTTTAAATCTGAAATTCAGTTGTTTCAGCAGCACATTTTTTGCACCTTTTTGTACGTATTTTCAGAACCTTTTTTCTCCCCTTTTACGACCAAAATGTGCACCTTAAAATCCTTCCGTGATAATAATAGTCTTATAGTAAGCCCTTGTTTCTCTCAACGAGGCTTAGGTGTTCTCCCCCTACAGGGGAGAAATTCAACCATGCTGACTTAGTTACACTTCTTTTCGGAAATATGTCATTGAGTGGACCGGAGTCAGCGTTCCGCCTCATAGTGAAAATCTAGGAAACCAAGGTAGTATTAGGATAGGAAATTCCTGTAAATTTTGCTTAGAGGTATTTTTTTATTCAGGCTCAATTATCTTTTACGAGCCTGAAAATCTTCAGATTCGGGGCACACGGCTTAAAGTCGCTCCCGGAGGACTTGCTCCTTGGATTTTTTACCATGAGTGGTAGACAATGCCTTAAGGCCTTAACTCTGCCAGGTAAAATAAAGCTTTTATTATTATTATTATTATTATTATTATTATTATTATTATTATTATTATTATTATTATTATTATTACTATTTTACCGTGCAAAAACATGTTGCCTTGATGATCCATTGATATGATGAACAATGGTGCTAATTAACTAACTAACTAACGCACTGACACTATCGAAGCCTTAGATTCATGGCCGCGCGGGCATAAACTTTCCATATATCCCTATCCTGAGCTAATGTTTTCCAATCATTCCCTGTATAATTTGCTTCCCTCAAAGTATAGTTAATGTTATTCTATCACCTCTTTCTTGGTCTACCAACTGGGCGTTTTCCCTCTGGTTTTCCTACAAGAAGCTTCCATGAACGTCTTTCATTCCCATGTCCTGTTCACCGCAGTCTACGAGACTTAACTGTTCTTATTATATCTGACTTCCTATAAAGACCATGTAGTTCCCTGTTATGTAGTCTTCTCTATTCACCTGTTTGTTCATATCTCTTTGGTCCAAAAATTTTCCTAAGAACTTTATTCTCATATACTCGTAGTCTCTTTACCTCTCTTGAAGTAAGAGTCCATGTTTCGCAACGATATAATATAACTGGTAGATTAACATTTTTATATATTTTCAGTTTATTATTTTTTGAAAGGAGTTGGGACGACAAGAGTCCCTGTAATGATCAGTTGCAGGTGTATCTGTAAGAGATCAAAAGAGGAGTCAAGATATCAGAGATGAATTACAAATGTATAATATAAACGAGAGAATACACAGAAATAAACGTAATTGGTTTGAACATATACAAAGAATGCCAAATAATCGTTTATCAAAGCAGCTGCTTCATTATAGGCCTCTAGGCCGAAGAAATGTAGGAAGACCAAAACGTCGTTGGAAAGACGACCTGCACCTGCAGCATATAGTGCAGCGGGCAGCGGAACGGGCCAACCGGCCCATACCTTGAAGATGATGATGATGATTTCCAGAATTGAGCTACAATAAATTAAATTACATTTTTATGTATTTACATCTTGTACTTTTACTCGAGGAATGTAAACAATGACTCTGAGTGCTGCGAATTTCAGACAAAATTCGTGTGTTTGCTGATTCCATCGAACAGGAATATGTCAGACATCTCACTGGCTTGACAAGCCGGTTGCCACAAGGGTTTCAGCTGGAAAACACAAACTCTCTGGTGGAGTAAATACTTTATCAGAGAGTGTGGGAAGGAGAGAAAGGCTTAACCTACAATCGAAACTAAATTCTCTCTGATGTCTAATCTGTTTGTAAGCGATATAAATCGACGATCCAGACTTAAAACTTATAAAACTCCATGGCGCGTCACTCAACCGCTGTTTTGGAGGTAGCGTGCTGCCTTGCCACGCAGCGGGCCCGGGTTCGATTACCGGTAGGGGCAGTTTTTCTGTGTGAGGTTTCTATCGGGGTTTTTCCTCACCTGTTAGACAAATGTCAAGAAAAGTCCCAAACGGTCCCCGAAATCATATGGCCATCATCATCATCATCCTTCTCCGGTGTGGAAAGCAACGGGAAGCTACCACACCTACAATTCCCTAGTAAAGCTGCAAGCATAGCATTGCAATGTTATGATTGCAGTGAACGACCTGCCTTCGGGCAGAATTACTATGGATGGATGATGGCGCGTCAGGCCTAGAAGGCCCTTGGCCTACTAGTCGGCTGCTGACCTCACATCCACATGAGGTAGACGCTCATCCACTCAGTGTAGTGGTGACATGTGGTCAGCATGTCGAGTCCCCCAGCCGTTATAACTGGTTTTCTCAGCGTCTGGAGCCGTTACATAATAATGCCTCGCTATGCTGGGTGGGCACTGGTCCCATACTGGCCGAAATTCCATCAGAAAAATTTTTCCCCCATGGAGATTCGAACCAGCGGAAGTCTCATAGCTATGCGCCAAGGCATCTTGCCTTAAGGGCACCCCATACTAATTTCCTTGCAATTTGGTTGAAAAATATGCAAATTACAATTTTTTTTCAGCTTATTCTTAAGTTATGTGCATGAAAATTATGTCACTAATTAAACAAGTCTTCCTGAACATAATGACACTCTGGTTAACTTTGTAGGCATATTTCTTCATGAGTAATTTAAAATACAAAAAAAAAAGTGTAAATAAAAAATCCAAGTTCTTAAAAGTATTGTCTTGGTACAATTTTCTCACAAACTACTTATCCAATTGTTTCCCAAATTTAGTATCTTATTGTCCATAGTTCATTTGACAATAATAAGGTTTGCTTATGTTCAGGCATGGACACTAAAAAGACAACATGAAAGCAGAATAACGGCTTGTGAAATGAGATTCATGCGCAGAACAGCGGGTTACACCAGATGGGACGGAAAAGGAACACCGATATCTTAAAAGAATTGAAGACTATGCCAATTTTGGAATATATTAAACAGTACCAACTAAATTGGAAACACCATCTTGAAAGAATGAGTTCAAGTCGGATCCCCAAAGCTGTTTATAATTATATACCAAGGGGACGAAGATCTCTGGTCCGTCCTATGAAACGCTGGAGGGAAATTTTTCTATGGGATCGTAACAGGCCTTGACCTAATACTTGGAAGGAAGAAGAAGAAGAAGCTTATGTTCAGATATGGATTGTGATTTATTTTAAAACATTCAAAAAACAATTATTTTTTGTTAAAATGTTGCATATAATTTTTTAAATTTCTAACACTACCAATAGCCAAAAATAAATTTACCTTATTATTATAGAGCTCCTTAAACTGCATATCCATACCAAAAATTATTCTCCTATCTTTCATAGTTTCAGAGAAAAGTGTACTAAAATATGAAAAACTACAAGTATAAAAAAAAAAGTGCAGATTGGCAGAACATAGAGACGCCATTTTTAAAAAAAATAAAAATTTATGGGTTTAAATGTCCAAAACCGACAAAATAATAATACACATCGATAAAATAGACCTTCCTGGATTTTCTAAGTAAAAAAATCTATTTTTTAACCAAAATAAGTACTGGGTGCACCTTAACAACTTACGTACATCTTTTCCCACAAGGGTATAAGTGTCAGAAAGTAGCTAAGATTTTACAAATATATTGTGAGACAAGTATTATATTAGGTCGATCTGAAGTAATGATTTTGTATGCAAGATAAAAAGAAAAGGGCGTAAAAGAAATATTTGTTTAAATTGTATAATATTTTAATGAACAAACGTAATTAATTAATTTATGGGGGTGAACCCAAGGAACAAATATTCTTAGGCAACCGCATGAGAAGGATATAGAGTGGTGACCAGCCATTGCTCCGGTAAACTTTAGTTCCTGGAAATTTCCGGTACGAATGTAATATACAGTTTGGGTCTCACAAATGAAGAAAAAGACATTACTCAGCTGCCCTGGATCGAATCCTAGCCGCTCATCCGGTAGTCAGACGTCGCATCTGCTCTATTACAAGTAAACAATATAGCCTATTAAATAAACTAAATAATGATTTATTAAAATGCGGCAGACATAAGGCCAATCCTTCTGTCCAATTTGTGTTATTCAGATTATTTTTAAAATGGGACAATATTTGCATTCATCATAAACAACTATCTGACGTTAGCAGTCTGGCCAAAAAATGCCGAAAATAATTTAGTTGAGACTACAGCAGGCTCTGACACCAATCAGGCATAAAATGGCGGCAAGTATGAATTATGGTAATCAAAATGACGAAATTGAAGAAGCGTGGGAAGTTGGGTGTGCTTCTTTAGTGCCATAGAAATCTAAATCAAGATATTTAGAAAATTAAAACTAAATTTTGGATATATTTTTGTATGTACATTGTACGTAGTATACTGCCATAGAATTGTAAATTAAATTTGAAGAGAAAAATATATGCCTAAATCGGGATATGAACCCAATATATCTGGTTCTGTACACCAGTGTTTCAACGATTTAAGCTGTTAGACATCATGATTTAAACATAGATTTTTATCTTAAATCACCCGCGGTGGACTAGTGGTTATGCTCCTTGCGTCTGGTTCCGAGGGTCGTGGGCCGGGGTCGTTGGATTTTTTAGGACGGAAAAATCCAAGGTGCAAGTCCTCCGGGAGGGCTGAAGATTTTCAGGCTCGTAAAAGATCCTTAAACCTGAATGAAAGGCCTCTAAGCAAAATTTATTGAATTTTCGCGCCGTAGTACTACCTTGGTTTCCTAGATGTCAGTATGAGGCGGAACGCTGACCACGGACTCAAAGGACATCTATACGAAAACAAGTATAGCTAAATTAGTATGGTACAAATTCTTCCCTATAGGGGGAGAGCGCCTAAATCTCTGTTAAGGGAAACATGGGCTTACAAGAAGATTTTTCTCTCATACTAATACGATTTTCGTGCGCCAGGTATTTAATATTAAATATCGAATAGAAATGTAAATCAAGATATTTAGGAAATTAACACTAAGTTTTGGATATATTTTTGTATATACATTGTACGTAGTATACATAAATGGCTGTGGTTTTACTTCCCGCCCTAGGTAGGTAATTTGTAATATTACAGTATAGGATTTAGTTATTTATAGGTTAAAATATAAAATTATGGAATATTCACCTGAAAGGTCCGTCTCCTCAACTTAAGTAGTTATTTAACTGTAGCGCTTTCGAGACTTGTCCCATCAACGGCAGGATTCAAAACTGGCGTTTCATTGAAGATGGGTTGAAGATCTGGTAGATGGGGTTACATGTATTGGGTTCTTTTTCGTTTATCAGATTGTCGTTGTTGTGAGCTGCTTTTATGATTTCCATCTCTTCGAGTACGTTTATCTTCGCTGGATTATTTTCTCTGTGCATTACTGTTAGGGTGTTTTCAATATTTAACATGCGATGTCGATCATGGATAACGCGTTTTGCATAGCTTGATTTTCCTTCTGCGTGAATAAAGCTCGGAAATGTTCTTTAAATCTGACGTTAAAACTTCTGTTTGTTCTTCCTATATAAAATTTGTTGCAGTCCTTACATGTCAATTTATATACTCCTTTGCTGTTGAAAATGTTATATTCTTCAATGTTATAGTTTATGTTGATTTAATTCACTAGTTCTGTATGCTATTTTTACGTTTTTATCGGCTTTCTTTAGTGTATTGGCTAATTTTGTCGTTTCTTTTCCTGTATATGTGTTATCGGCAACCCCAAAATTTAGGAAAATTAACTTTCAGTCATGGCTGCCATTCCTTTAAGTACGACAGAACCCACTACCGTGCAAAAAATGTAATTTTTTGTCCACCTATTTGAAAGCGTATGTTTTTAGCACAGATTTCTAAAAATAAATGACAAATTTCTCTGTTTTGCATGTAAGGGGATTTGTAAATGAGAATGAAACCAGAAACACGACAATTACTGTAATTGTTGTAAGATCTGGTCTCGAGTTGGTGATCCCCATATAAGGAGAAGCCTAGTGTATGTTGGTTGGGTGGATGCAGCCGTGACGTCACGTGTTTTTTGACCGTCATGTGGCCTCGCTTTAAGAATGACTTGTCTTTCACGTTTGTTTATATTGGCTGCATTTGTTCACCGCCTTCTTAAATGGAATTTAATGCTGTGTAATGCTGAGGCTTCTGATACTCTCTTATTTTACCTGTCTTTTATTTTTTGTCACTTGTTACACAATCAAGTGAAAGAGATTGGATACTAATTTCCTTTCAAAGCACTCTACCATCTTCATTCTCCACTTTGTTTTCTTGTTTTTGTTTGTTTTTTTACTATTGCAGAGAAAAAACTGTATGAAGAACAAATTGTTGGAGAAATAATAATAATAAACTACGCAATAACCGAGCTAGATGGCTCAGGCGGTACAAATTTGTGTACGGGAAGTTTCGGATTCAAATATTGCTACCCAACAATCTCTTCTTCTTCGTCACGGTTTAGGCTTATTTACTAGCCTGTTCCGGCCCCAAATTGCTGCTGTTTCCATATTTTCTTTGGTCTTCCCAGACTTCTTCTTCCTCGTGGTGAATAGCTGTATGCTGCTTTTGGTATTCTATTCTCAGTTATCCTTGCCAAGTGTTCTTTAACAATCTCAATGTTTTTTTTCTTTCTCATTTGTCAAGGCAAATGCTTGTCTAGAATTTCCTCACCTGAACCTACAGTATATCTTCTCAATAATACATCCATTACATCGTATAAGAAATTGTTTACCATTTGCTCTAAGGAAAATGTTATTAGAAACACTTGCAATGTCCCATTTTGATTGTTATGATACCTTTTTTATTGACCTGAATACTGTTCTTGCCCAAAGACTTCAACTTGTCCATAATTCTTGCATACGTTTTATTTGTGGTATTCGCAGATTTGATCACGTTACACCATCCCTGGTACAATTGCCATGGCCTCGTCTAAGAGATCGTAGAACCATCCATTCCCTATCTCGTCTCTATAAAATATTACACACATCCATCTATCTATCTTTGGGTTTTTACAGCTGCTGTCGTCTTCCCGTGCCAAACCTCCAAAGCCTACGATCTTGGGCATCTTCAATGCTTAGCTCTCTTGCTTGCATTAATGTCATGTTTTCCTTCCATGTTAACTTTGGTCTATTACACACATCATTACCTTATTATTTATCACACCACTTCACTAGACTCTCTGATACACATCAATTAGATACCTGATCCCCTGAGCACATTGTCCTTTATATCCCTCCTCATCACACTACCTATTATTCGAAATCTTTTACAGTTTCTCTTGCTAGAACAATCGATTCTCTTCCACCCTATGTCAGAGACTGACAAACTGTACCATCTCTCAGGAACAAATTGAAACATCTAACTAATAATACTTTTTTTTAACAATTAATAATTTATTAATAAAATAAAAATGAAACTTAGTTTTATTTGATTTTCATATTTATTAAGATATAATTCAGTGACAGCTGTTTCGGTACACTGTACCTTCTTCAGACATGTTAACAAATTATGAATTGTGTTCCAATTGATCTAAGCAACAATACAACAATCATTTATTTAATTTCTTTTAATTTAACAAAGGCGATTCATTCAAATCAAGTTGAGAATTTAACAGTTTATTACTACTTTTCTAATATTAACTTTACTAAGGGTAAGAAGTTGGACCTTTTGGAGGCTGTAGAAATAAATAAATTGAAAATTAGTAATAAACTTTTAAATTCTGAACTTGATTTGAATGAATCGCCTTTGTTAAATTAAAAAAAATAAGTAAATTATTGTTGTATTGTTGCTTAGATCAGTTGGAACACAATTCATAATTTGTTAACATGTCTGAGGAAGGTACAGTGTACTGAAACAGCTGTCACTGAATTATATCTTAATAAATATGAAAATCAAAATAAAACTAAGTTTTATTTTTATTTAATCAATGTATATGGACTTTCATCAAGTAAACACCAACTCAATTGATTAATTAATAATTTGTTTTTTCATTATTTAATAAAAATAGTATTAAGATTAGTCAGTATATCTACCTAATGTCTTAATAAGCTATAGCTTACTCATTAAAGTTTATTACTTTCTTTGTATATATATATATATATATATATATATATATATATATATATGGTATGATAAGAAAAATAAATGCCTGGACGGGATTCGAACCCGGATCTCTGAGTCTGTACCTCAGCGTGATATCCATTACACTACCAGGCGAATCCAATTCAAACACTTATTTTTCTTATATATGTATTATACTCTCCATTATTACTAGATGTCGCGAGAACACTGTCTTCACTGCCATCTAGTAGCTGACTATATCAAGTAAGCAAATTAAAGAGAATATTTATTTTACTTTATAGCAGTGACGCTTTATCGATGTTATAATAATATATATATATATATTTTTTTTTTTTCTTTTCCATTTATTTATAGTAGATTCGAGCTGTTATTCCTTTGTGTATACATTATTTAATTAGTTTAACTTTAATTGTATTTAATTATATTGTATTATTAGACATTATTTTCATTACAGTTCAGTTCTGCCAGATAATTAATTGTTTAGTATGTACTATTATTGTATTTTTTTGTATTTTTAATGTAACATATGTTTGTCCTGGTGAGTGGAAGAGAAGGCCACATGACCTTAACTCCACCAGGCTAAATAAATCTATTCTAAATCTATTTCATCATAAATCGCCATAATCGGGGTAACGTAACTCCGTCTTCCAGATGCCCCAACCTAAGAAATACTCGTAGATTACAATTCCGCCAATGCCAGGGGAGAAAGCCAGAAATGTAATAAAAGACAACCTGGTGGCATTGCAAAAAAGGAAAAAAATATCTCCATCCATAATAATTCTGCCCGAGGGCAGGTCTTTTACTGCAATCATAGGGTTTTCATGCTATGTTTTGCAGCTTTACTAGGAAATTATAGGTGCGGTAGCTACCCGTTACTTTCCACGCCGGTGAAGGACGATGGTGATAATGAAAGGACGGCCGATTGATTTTCGCGGACCGTTGGGCCCTAAGCTTCCTGACATTTATCTTACAGGTGAGGAAACCCCCCCAAAAAAAACCCTCATCCAGGACCTGCCCGACTGGGAATCGAACCCGGGCTCGCTGCGTGATGAGGCAGCATGCTACCTCGAGACCACAGCGGTGGAATATATGTATATGGCTAAACTTTACGACCTGTGAGGCGATTTTTTTTTTAATTCCTTCATAAACTCCAGTCAAATTTTATTCATAGGATTTTATTTTTGTATGATGTTTAACTACCTACATAGAATGAACACGTGGCAGCCATATTGATTTTAACGAATATTCTATGCAACAACAAAGAAGTGTTCTGTTCAGCCGACATATAGTATGTATTAATTAACTGTACACATATACTTCAGAATTTCAGAACTTACTATTTATTTTTGGCGTTGCATTCTTCAACAGGTTAGGGTGCTTAAATTGCGTTAAGTTAGCTTTTAGGTTAGTCTTTTACAGGTTAGAGTTCTTAAATTGTGTTGGGTTAGCTTTTAAGTTCGTTAAATATTGTATACTAGCTAATACCCGGCGTGCGCTGCTACTCATAAATAAATGCATGGTTTTACCACCAGCCGTGCACTGTTCGGGAATCTGCTTATCCGGATATTCTTGGCATCAATGAAAGACAAAAATGGTTATTGTGAGTTATCCGTAGAAGATAAACGCATGCTGCCCAGGACTTTTTTATAGAGTTTTTTGAGATGTTCAATTCTGTGTACATTAATTTGGTGTATTTGTTATGGTTTAGGCAGCGTAAGCCATTTAAGCGTCAAAATAGGAACTTTATTTCAAGTTTTTCAATACAAAGGGTGATTTTTAGGGGTGAAGGGGTTGAGTATTACAACACCCTTATAGCCTATGTTCATCCCCGGAATCTCCTGAACATTTTTCAAAAAGCCCCATCTCAATCGGATGAACAGTATGGCAGAGCACGCTTGTCCGGGAATCGACTTATTCCGATCTTCTTGGCATCGATGAAAAACAACAATGATTATTGTGAGTTATCCGTAAGAGATAAACATATGCTGTCGCGGACTTTTTTGAAGAGTTTTTTGAGATCTTAAATTCAATGTACATTGATTGTGTTTTATTATATAAGATCTAAACCTGTGACTCGCACTTGATAATGGCATGTGGGATCATGCCGAAACGTCGGAATCAGTGGCCAGAGGCCGAACTTGAATCCAAGACGCGGAAAACCCAAGAACACTTTCATATTCATATATATACACACAAATACAAATTATTCTTACATCTAAATTACATTAAACATAAATGTACATAGTACGTCTACAATATAAATATTACAAAATATTTTGATTCAATCTAAGTTGGGGATACGTTGGTTAGACTGATTTGTATATGCCAAACTGATTTGAAGTCTTCAATTGCTTATAGTTAACAATTTAAATATAAAATGTATACCCTTAGGGGAAAAAAGAGTCGTCTCTTGAACGCACATTTCTTCTAAGTCCTACTCGGCACAGCGCTGGGTTCAAACTAGGATCAATCATAGCATTTTCATGCTATGCTTTGCAGCTTTACTAGGGAATTATAGGTGTGGTAGCTTCGCGTTGCTTTCCACACTGGTGAAGGATGATTATATGATTTCGGGGACCGTTTGGGCCTTAACGTTTTCCTGGCATTTGTCTTACAGGCGAGGAAAAACCCCGATAAAAACCTCACCCAGAAAAATCTGCCCCGACCGGGGTTCGAACCCGGACCCGCTCCGTGACAAGACAGAACGCTATCTCGAGACCACAACGATGGACAATTTCAATGTATTGCATTCAACAGACTGTGATGCGCAGACGTCTGCGCAAAAGCAACAGCCTGTAACAAGTTTGTTTATAATGAATCATATTGAGTTTTATAATATTATAATGGTATTGTGAAAAGAAAAATTAATGTCTGAACCATTAACAATTCTTTCCACATATACAAATCTATAATTCTCGTTTCGTCCGCTGTCAGGTAGGTGTCACTACCATCGCCAACGGCCGGCTTCGTTTAGAAGTATCTATATTTGAGAATTTTACACCACCACTTTTATAAGCAGTAAACGATGTTATTTGACATAAAGTGATGCAGGAACTGCTAATTTTTACAAAACCTAAATCTAGTAGAATTCCTGTTCACTGCCTACAAAGAACCCACTCACGACATTGACGACAAGTCCCACGGCGGGAGAAAGTTCTTAAAGAATAGAAGCTGAAATTAGAAAGAAAAGAAAAAAGAAAAACATTTCCCTTTATTTTCACAACAGTTAATCGTGCAAGGAAAATCCATAAAATGGATAATGCGCAAAGAGAAGATGATATGTTATATATAAAAATTGTTTGTCGTATTTTATGCGCAGCCATGCCGTTCATCCGATTGTGATGGGGTTTTTTGCAAAATGTTCAGGAGATTCCCGGAATGAACATAGGCTATAAGACAGTTGTGATGTTCAACTCCTACACCCTTAAAAATCGCCCTTTGTAGTGAAAAACGTGAAAAAGTCCCTATTTTGACGCTTAAATGACTTATGCTGCCTAAACCATAACAAATACACCAAATTAATGTACACAGAATTGAAGATCTCAAAAAACTCTACAAAAAAGTATGCGAGAGCATATGTTTATCTTTTACGGATAACTCACAATAACCATTTTTGTCTTTCATTTATGCCAAGAAGATCGGGATAAGTAGATTCCCGGGCAAGCGTAGCAGCGCACGGCTGGTATTCCGAATTTTGTCTTTCGGTTCATTTATGCCAAGATGATCAGGATACGTAGATTCCCAGGGCAACGCCAGTTAATCAGCATGGGATATATAAAAATAATTACGATATCAATTTGAACTATTTTTCTTTTCACTTATTTAACTAGGCCTAAACATATAGAAACATATTTAATGTATTTACGCGTAGCAGCATACGCCGGGTATTTGCTAGTATGTTATATTTAAAAGAAAGTGTTGATGAAGTTACAATATTGCCAGTAGTAACATAAAATTGAAGCATTTCCACATAATATGCAGATGATATACTGTAGGTGTTAGAATAAACAATTCTTTGTTGATTTAGTGATAAGCGTAAATCTGAAATTAGTACAATAGCGATGATGTCAACAAGGAAACGAATTGTCAGCTCACATGATTCATAGCTGCTTCTGAAATTGTCAATCAAGACTAACCGCAGTATCTAAATATAGACTGAGTCAGTATACTATTCCTTTAATCGGAATTATGACTAATATTTTCAACTGAAACACAGCAAAGTCTTTCCTGTGTTCCGGAAGGTCCGGATAAATAAAAACCATATATATAACATAATTTACATTTTGTACATATGTTTAGAAAACGTGCAGGAACTCATGTAACATTGGTCAACATGATTTTTGTCTCATGTGTTACCAATAGTTGTACACCCTTAGACAAAAGAAAAATGAGTCATCTCTTGATTCAATCAACCGATCGGGGAACTTCGTGAGCACTCGCAGAAGCCTTATTCACATTAACATGTTTTCAGTAATTGTACTGTGTTGTTTGCTAGTTAACGCAGTGCACACTCAAGTAACATAAAAGAGAGAGCTTGCCTTTGTGTGTTTCCGAGGTCGAGAGGTTTAACACACAACATCTGCGTTCGTAACCTCACGGGTTCGATTCCCGTTCTAATTTTTTTATACTTGATGTTAAGATAGCATTTCGCCTGTAATATAGTTTCATATTTAATTTTATATTGAGTTTTATGGTTTTAATGCACACACAAAACACATAAATGAAAACCTTCTAATAATTAAATGAAGAAAGAAAATAATATCTTCTAAAATGAAAACTTTAACAACATTAATATCAGGTGTATGAACCCTCAGCATCAATTACCGCCCTCAATCTGCGGAGCATTGATGCAATCAAATTTCTACAGTCACGTGGACTTTCGGCTAGAGCATCCCAAACGTCCTGAATTTGTGCCCATAAGCCATCTTTCGTCTTGGACTTTCGGCTGGAGCATCCCAGACGTCCTGAATTTGTGCCCATAAGCCGTCTTTCGTGCATCTGCAGGACAATTAGAGGTTCATTATAAACAAACTTGTTAAAGGCTGTTGCTTTTGCGCAGAACGTGTGCGCATCAGTCTATTAAAATCAATACATTGACATCACCAAGACCAAACCCTGAATGTGGTAAAATAATTGTTACAATAACAACATTAACATTGATTTAGTTCAATTGTCAAAATAAAAATGTATTTAATTCATTAAACATTTTAATAGAAATATCACGAAAAAAACTACGTAATTGAGGACGCGAACCTGCCACCTTCATTAACAGAAACAGTGACTGCATGCTTTACCGCTGACCTAACAGGGCACATAGGAGTATCTTCACTCAGTTCATGTCACATAACGCAGTAGCTCATGGCCTGCACAATTATGACTAGTTTACTAGTGTGAACCCAGCGCTGTGTCGAGTAGGACTTAGAAGAAATATGCGTTCAAGAGATGACTCATTTTTTTGGTCTAAGGGTGTACTTAATGCAGTTTTTTTATCGTGTTTTCAAATATGGATTCGGAATTTCTCCATCACCCACAGTTTTTTTTATTTCAATTCCAATTAATGGATTTAAATAATTATTTTCTGCTTAACAAACATTAAAGGGATTACGTCAAAATCAAAACTTACAGTGGTGTACCCTGACTTGCAATCTGCAATGAGACCAGTTCCACACTGCGAAGAATTGCACATACCAAAGCCTCCAGAACATGTGACATTAGACGAAGAGAGCTCAGATTCTGATGGAAGTAAGGAAGAAGAAGAAACAGATTTTGGTGGTACAACTTTCGAACAAAGCTGTTCATCTGAGCCTCATTTATTGACTCAAGAAGATCTTAATGATCTCATACGAGATTTAAAGTTATCAAAAAAACCAGTTTGAAATGCTTGGTTCCCGGATAAAACATACAGTGATGTACCCTGACTTGCAATCTGCAATGAGACCAGTTCCACACTGCGAAGAATTGCCCATACCAAAGCCTCCAGAACATGTGACATTAGATGAAGAGAGCTCAGATTCTGATGGAAGTAAGGAAGAAGAAGAAACAGATTTTGGTGACACAACTTTTGAACAAAGCTGTTCATCTGAGCTTCATTTATTGACTCAAGAAGATCTTAACGATCCCATACGAGATTTAAAGTTATCAAAAAAACCAGTTTGAAATGCTTGGTTCCCGGATAAAAGGTTGGAAACTCTCGGAAACCTTGCGTGATGGAGAAAAACCGATATCATATTTGAATTCAGGAGAAAAAATACTATCAGAATCACATATTTTTGTTTCTGAGATAAAGTTTCTTTTTTTGTTGCTCAGTGTAATCAGCACAGAACGTACCAATTCTTTTAATTGTGCATTCTCTTCAAGTTCTTCTTCACTTCCTGGTTTAGGCAAGAGTTGCATGTTTCGATTCTCTTCGGATGTTAATCAAACCTTTTTAAGCGCTCCCAGTACTTATGTGGGTAAAAAATCTATTTTTTTCTTTTTTCTAAAAAATTCCAGGAGAGTCTTTTTTATCGATGTCTAATATTATTTTGTCGATTTTAGACATTTAAACCCATAAAAATTGATTTTTAATATGGCGTCTCTGTGTTCTGCTAATGTGCATATATCCTTTTTTTTTTTTTTACATTTTTCTGTAACTTGTATTTTTTCATATTTTGATACATTTTTCTCTGAAACTATGAAAGATAGAATAATTTTTTGGCATGGATATGCATTTTAAAGAGCTCTATAATAATAATAATAATAATAATAATAATAATAATAATAATAATAATAATAATAATAATAATAATAATAATAATAATAATAATAATAATAATAATAATAATAATAATAATAATAATGTAAATTTATGTTTGTGCTGTTGATAGTGGTTGAAAATAAAATATATATATGCAAAAAGTTTAACAAAATAAATGGTTTTGAATTTTTAAAAATAAATCACAATCCATAACTGAACACAAGCAAACCTTATTATTGTCAAATGAACTATGGAAAATAACACACTAAATTTTGGAAACAATTGGATACGTATTTTTTGAGATAATTGTACCAAGGCAATACTTTTAAGAATTTTTATTTTTTATTTTCATTTTTTTGTAATTTAAATAACTCATGAAGAAATATGTCTAAAAAGTTAACCAGAGTGCCGTTATGTTCAGGAAGACTTGTTTAATTAGTGACATAATTTCAATGCACATAACTTAAGATTAAGCTGAAACAATTATTTTTGTATGTTGTGTTGTCTTGGAGGAGACCCTGACATTGAGCTGATCTCTCATTCTGGGACGTCCTCCCTATCCTTGTGTGGTCAAAAAAATGTGTGTGTGATCTACAGTTTAAAATCTCTCTCCCGTCAGGTCATGTTACTGTAAGGCCCGGGTGGTGTGAGGCATGTAAACAATACATATAAGGTGAGAGGTTATACTGGGATAAGAAGAAGAAGATAAAGAAGTAATTCGTTGTTAATTATACTGAGCAACAAAAAATAACCTTTTTTTTCTCAGAAAAAAAATGTGATTCTGATAGTATTTTTCTCCTGAATTCAAATATTATATCGGTTTTTCTCCATCACGCAAGGTTTCCGAGAGACAGGAATTTATAATTTCAAACGCTCTAATATTTTCTACATTCGTAACTACACAATATTCGAACATTCGGACTCACCCAGAAAGTAAGAAATTATGATTTTCTGCTATATTTCGCCTCTGTGGAGCATCCCTCTTGATGGTCCAACAATAATCGGCCAGCATATTAGGATTCCATTTGCCTTGATATCTCTTTTCCATAGCTGAAACCATTTAAGTTAGCTCATTTGGTTTTATTTTACAATGGACAAATGGACGAAAAAAAGTTTATTAAAAACATAATTATTTAAATCCATTAATTGGAATTGAAATAAAACAAAACTGTGGGTGATGGAGACATTCCGAATACATATTTGAAACACAATAAAAACTGCATTAAGTACAACTATTGGTATTTACTACTCACTGGCACTATCGAACCCGTAGGTTCAAGGCCGCGTGGACATAAGCTCTCCATACATCCCTATCCTGAGCCAATGCTTTCCAATAATATATGTAGTGCCGCGCTATTGTATAAAGTCCTAACATGCTATGTTCCTAGGAACATGTCCCTGTGTTTGAGCTTTTGATATAGGTTCCCTGAAGTAGTCCCCGTCCGGACAATTTATTTATTTGACCTCCGGAAATTTTACCCCAGTGGAACTCATGTCCCCATTTCTTGACGGTTGTATTTTTAGATGAAAGATCGTCACTCTTTCGACCAACTATTGGTATTTATGACAAAAATCATGTTATTTCCCTAGGAATTGTGAATAATTTACAAATAACTGGAGCGTTTGTCAGTTTTACCAATGTATTTTTGTTCGTTTTTGAGCGAGCTAACCTGTATTTGGAATGTGCTGAACAGACCAGTCTACGCCTACTTGTACCTGATCCTTGGCACAAGAACAAAAATTTCAAGTATTTATTTTGATATTATATCATCACTGTTAAATATAACACATATCGTACCATATATATTAGACCACATTCTTAAAAGGATGAGCTTGATTTTAAAGTGATAAAATTAAATTGTTAAAATTGAGGTGAAAAACGACTGTGATTGGTTGTAAATAAAAATTAATTGAAATGTGATTTGTCATTGTCTCCCATTTGGAGCATGAGTTAAATAGTCAAATAAAATATGTTACATTAATCAATCAATTGAGTTGGCGTTTACTTGATGAAAATCCATATTTATTAATTAAATAAAAATAAAACGTAGTTTTATTTGATTTTCATATTTATTATATAATTCAGTGACAGCTGTTTCGGTACACATGTCTGAAGAAGGTACAGTGTACCGAAACAGCTGTCACTGAATTATTTATTATATAATTCAGTGACAGCTGTTTCGGTACACATGTCTGAAGAAGGTATAGTGTACCGAAACAGCTGTCACTGAATTATATAATAAATATGAAAATCAAATAAAACTAAGTTTTATTTTTATTTAATTAATTAATATGTTACATTAGATACATAATACATTTTCCTAGACTCTTTAACTCATGCCCCAAATGGGAGTCATTGACCAATCACATTTCAATGATTTTTTATTTAAAACCAATCATAGTCGTGTTTCGCCTCGAATTTATCAACATCATATTAAAGAAAGCTCCTCCTTTTAACATTCTGAGTAGGTCATAGCATTATTTTGCAGTGACTGACTCTAAGAAATACGGCTACCAGGTTGTATATATAGTGCATGAATGTCAGCAGATAGCACATGGGGGAGATAATATAAAACATTTGTAGCAATTGATTATACCACAAAAAAACACTGTTTTCACTTTATTAAACGAATTATTTTCCAGGAAATGACGTTGCAGAAAAATATAATTGAAATATACATCATAGGACATCAGAAATTAATTAATACCTATCATGTTGATTATAAATTTCTCCACTAGGGTGCATTTTTACAACATTGCAATGAATAATATGAACTGGTTGCAGTGATGAACAGAAGAAGTAAATGAAGCGTACCAATCGTTTCTCATTTGTTTTCAAACATCGTCGTTTACATTAAATTATACATATTATAAAATAACTATAGTTAAACAATGATTTGTGAGTAAACAACTTAATTTTATTCGTTAAATTGTCCTAACAAATGCCACTCTTGATTTCCAAATTATCGATAAATTCACGACTCACGAAATCAAGAGTGGCATTTGTTAGGACTATTTAACGAATAAAATTAAGCTGTTTACTCACAAATCATTGTTTAACTATAGTTATTTTATAATATTTATATATTTAATGTAAACGGCGAGTTTGAAAACAAATGAGAACTGCTGCTTGATCACATTATTTATTGCCAAATAAGATCGCAATATTGTAAGAGTGCACCCAAGTGGAGAAATAATGAAACACATCAAACTATATATCATAATCAACATACGGGTTATTCATTTATTTTTTTAGTAAGCAACTCAGTAAAATCAAGGAATCTTTTCATTATTTGCTATATTCAATGTATTTGTTGGAGAAAAATAATGCTTTGACCTGTTCAGAACATTAAAAAGGAGGAGCTTTCTTTATAAGCAGGAGCTGATAAAGAGAAATAGATAAAGAGCGAGGTGAAACACGACTGTCATTGGTTGTAAAACAACATTAATTGAAACGAGATTGGTCATTGACTAGCATTTGTGGCATGAGTTAAATAGTCTAGATAAATTGAAAATCACTCTTGGCATTACTTATGATAAAAATTTTCAAAATATGCTATTTAATTAATATTTTATTGACTATAAATTATCGGCCGCGGTGGACTAGTGGTTATGCTCCTTGCCTCTGGTCCCGAAGGTCGCGGGTTCAAACCCGGCCGGATTCGATGGATTTTTTAGGACGGAAAAATCCAAGGAGCAAGTCTTCCGGGAGGGACTTTAAGCTTGGGTCCCGAGTCTGAAGATTTTCAGGCTCGTAAAAATCCTTAAGCCTGAATGAAAAAGCCTCTACGCAAAATTTACCGAATTTTCCCGTCCTAGTACTACCTTGGTTTCCTAGATGTCAGTATGTCAGTATGAGGCGGAACGCTGACCACGGACCACTCAAAAAGACATCTGTACGAAAACAAGTGTAACTAAATTAGTATGGTTCAAATTCTCCCTGTGGGGGAGAGCGCCTAAATCTCTGTAAAGGGATAACATGGGCTTACAATACAAATTAACTATAAATTAGATGCATGCTCTATTCCTCTCAGTATGCTTACTTACTTACTCACTGGCACTATCGAACCCGTAGGTTCATGGCCGCACGGACATAAGCTCTCCATACATCCCTATTCTGAGCTAATGCTTTCCAATCATTCCCTGTATAATCTACTTCCCTCAAATCATAGTTAATGTTGTTCTCCCACCTCATTCTTGGTCTACCAACTGGGCGTTTTCCTTCTGGCTTTCCTACAAGAAGTTTCCATGCACGTCTTTCATTCCCCATGCGCGCAACATGTCCTGCCCCTTCGCAGTCTACGGGACTTAACTGTTCTTATTATATCTGGCTTCCTATAAAGACCATGTAGTTCATTGTTATGTAGTCTTCTCCATTCACCTGTCTGTTCATCTCTCTTTGGTCCAAAAATTTTCCTAAGAACTTTATTCTCAATACTTGTAATCTCCTTTCCTCCCTTAAAGTAACAGTCCATGTTTCGCACCCATATAATATAACTGGTAGAATAATAGTTTTATATATTTTCAGCTTAACATTTTTTGAAAGGAGTTGGGACATCAACAGTCTCTGCAATGCATAATAGCAAGCATTTCCAGAATTGAGCCTATGTTTAATTTCTTTGTGCATCTCATTCCTATTTGTGATTATTGTTCCTAGGTATTTGAATTCAGCCAATTCCTCAAAATTTCCCTCATTTGTCATTAGCTGTCCATTTCCATTATATAATGAATTTCTACGTGTGACCATATATTTAGTTTTACTGATATTTACTTCCAGTCCTAATTTCTTAGTGTTACTCAATAGTGTGTGCGTGTTGGCCTTTAGTATCTCCTCCCTATCGGCCAGTAGTACTACATCATCAGCATAAACTAACAGCTTATTAATACCATTCAGTATGCAGTAATTAAAATATTCTTAAGTAACTGAACAAACTATATGATCCACTATGCAGTATGGAATGCAAATTTTTGAATCCCTATAATTTTGTGAGTAAAATCATTGATAAGTTGCTTGCAAATATAATTAATATCAAATATTTAAAACTAACATAACATTGTCCACCGCCTGTGGTCTCGAGGTAGCGTGCTGCCTTGTCACGCTTTATATTCTACTTTGTAATTTTTTGGTCATTACCCAAGTTTCACTTCCACGAAGTAATGCAGGAACTGCCAATGTTTTATAAAACTTCAATCTAGTATCTTATAATATTGTATTTAAATTAATTATGTGAATATACGGGTTTTGTTTTCCCTAGATAATAATAATAATAATAATAATAATAATAATAATAATAATAATAATAATAATAATAAACGTAATAATAATCATCCGGTATCATGGCAGCTGCCACCGTCTTCCGGAAACCAAACGCCATTCCTCTCTGTCCATCCACTGATCTTCCTCCAATCCTCTGATAATCATAGCTGCTTGTACCCTTTCTATCGAAGTTTTCTTCGGCCTTCCTCTCTTCCTCCTTTCCATTGGGATCCATTCCATAACAATTTCAGGCAATCTTTGCTTTGGCATTCTTTTGACATGGCCATACCACTGTAATCTTTTCTATAATGTCTATGATGTCCGGCTCCTCTTGTACACCCATAATTTCCCGTATTTCTTTATTTCGTATTCTATCCATTCTAGATTTTCCAGCTGATCTTCTTAAAACATCCATTTCTGTGCTTACAATTCTTTTCGTTTCCCTGGTAGGAATTTGCCAGACTTCAGCACCATATGTTAAAATGCTCTGAATTATGGTTTGATATATTTGTAATTTTTAAGTTTTTAAAATATTTTTGCTCCACCAAACAGGTTTAAAGCATTTATTGCTTGTTTTGTTTGTGCGATTCTATTTTTAATTTCCACTGTGTTATCGTCTGAATGGCCTAATTTTGTTCCTAAATAAGTGCATTCAATACTAGGTTTTAGTTTTTCCCCATTGTTGAAATTGGATTTCCATTTCTTCTCCTATACACAGGTATCGTGGTCCTGTGCTAATAATAATAATAATAATAATAATAATAATAATAATAATAATAATAATAATAATAATAATAATAATAATAATAATAATGATAATGATAATGATAATGATAATAATAATAATAATAATTTTTATTATTCCGGCTTTTACAATGAATATACATTTTTCCGGTACCCATGTTCACAGTTAACTACACATTTGTTTCAACACATTTTTCCATTCCTGTCTGTTCATCCATATATCTTCTTCTATTTCCCATTCCCTCTTAGCTTCATTGATTCCCTGAATCCACGTAATAGTTGGTCTACCCTTCTTTTTCCTTCCCTGTGGTTCCCAATCCATGATTATCTTAGGTAGTCTTCCTTCTTCCATTCTTCTAATGTGTCCGTACCAATTTAATTGTTTCTTCTTTATAAAATCTAATATTGAATATTGTACCTGCATTTTTTCTTTTATATGTGAATTTCTGATTTTATCCTTCCTGGATATTCTTGCAGCACGTCTCCAGTAGTCCATTTCAGTGGCGAGCAATTTTATTTTTCATTTGTGCATTTAAAGCCCACACATGAGCTCCATAGGTAATAATGCTTCTGATAATAATAATAATAATAATAATAATAAATAATAATAATAATAATAATAATAATAATAATAATAAATGTTTACTGTGTTTCAGTAAATAATGTAATTATTTTTGTAGTATTCTACACATTTTATCACCAGTAAAATAAATTAACAATACTCAAATTCCCAATGACAGAAAGTATTACATTTTGTTATATATAGTTTAGAGCCTCTGAACCTTCTATTACTTGATGTGTCGTTGTGCTTTTCTTTTATTTAGGGAAATATGATGATTTAAATTTCCATAAGATCAGATAAAATTACCTTGAACAGAGTCACTCACTTCACTTCATGGATTACCTTGGAATTCTTCTTGTCCAGTCAGTTCTGTCCTTTGTCGTCAGATGGCACACAAGTAGCGGTTTGTCACATCGATTGCTCATTCGGTATTTTACTGTAAAATATAATTTTACGCATTTGAATAATGCATTAATGAGGCACATTCATTTTATTTATCTATTTTTTTGGATACAGTTAGATCTAATCTACGAGTTGTAGATACCAGAGATGTATTGAAATGTTTACATAAAAATGCTATGCCATTGTAGAATTTTACAACTTTCTGAGTACTTCATTTGCCTTTCGAAGAAATTACACTCCTATACAGACATGAGTTTTATGTATTTTAATCTATTTTTACACGCTTTATATTAGCTTGACCTCTATCTATCTATCTATCTATCTATCTATCTATCTATCTATCTATCTATCTATCTATCTATCTATCTATCTATCTATCTATCTATCTATCTATCTATGTAAGGGAATCTTTCAACGCGATTTTCACCCACTTAAAATCATTGGATCGACTTGAAACTTAGTATACTTGTAAAGGACCCGCGACAATACAATAATTTCTTCTTTTTACACGCTTTATATTAGCTTGACCTGTATCTATCTATCTATCTATCTATCTATCTATGTAACGGAATCTTTCAACGCGATTTTCACCCACTTAAAATTATTGGATCGACTTGAAACTTTGTATACTTGTAAAGGACCCGTGACAATACAATAATTTCATATTTTGTTTCTAAAATCATGACCAGAATCATCAGAAAATAAAAAAAAGTGTCTTTGTATATATGTGACGGAATTTTTGAACACGATTTTCACCCACTTAGAAACATTGGATCAACTTGAAACGTTGAATACTTGTAAAGGACCCGTGACAATACAATAATTTCATATTTCGTTTCTAAAATCATGACCAGAATCATCAGAAAATAAAAAAAAAGTGTCTTTGTATATATGTGACGGAATTTTTTAACAAGATTTTCACCCACTTAGAAACATTGGATCGACTTGAAACGTTGAATACTTGTAAAGGACCCGTGACAATACAATAATTTCATATTTTGTTTCTAAAATCCTGGCCAGAATCATCAGAAAAAAAAATGAAAACTGGTATAATAGATTGCGGACTTGTCGACTTTTTAATCAATCGTTGTAAGAGCTCAGTTGTATATAATTTCAGTAATCCATAGATAGCTGGTTCAAATCCGGCTGGGAGTTTTTTTAGAAGAGTATTACTTTTAGCTCATACTACAATAGTATCGAATTTAAAGATATTTACATTTTTATCTTATTCTGTAAAATATTAAAACTAAAAACTAAATAATAGTTTAAAAAACTAAAACAACACGCTTAACTAGGAACCCGAGCTAAAAAATGAAAAATAATTTTAATTTCCAACACGCTTGGGATAAAATTAAAGTGGTCAACAAAAAAATCATCTCCAACACATCTAGAATAAAACTAGAGTTATCTACAAAATATATATATAATTTTACCATCAAAAGCGTGGGGTGCTTTTTAAGGTTTTTGCGTTTTCTTCTTAGAGACTTTACCATTACCAATATATGTTTATTATCAAATATATTAATTGATATAGAGCACCCCACACTTTTGATGGTAAAATAATTTTTTTTGTAGATAACTCTAGTTTTATTCGAGATGTGTTGGAGATGGTTTTTTTGTTGACCACATTTTATCCCAAGCGTGTTGGAAATTAAAATTAGTTTTCATATTTTAGTTCGGTTTTCTAATAAAGCGAGTTGTTTTAGTTTTTTTTACTATTATTTATTTATTTATTTTATGTTACAACGGGGAGGGTTTGCAGTAGACAATGCTACTTTAAATCGATTTTTTACTTTCCATTTTCTATTGCCCTTTATTATTGTAGCAATAGTAATAATTCACTTATTATTTTTAATCTTTTTTTTTTTTTGCGCGACAGTGCGTTTTGTCTTACTTACAGCAATGGCGACCATGATTGAAAGTTCAACTTCCTACATTTCGGGGTTGCCAACGTAAATAACTATACTGTAATATTGCATATTAAAGCCGCGTATGGGAAGTATGCATACTACGTGCAATGTATATACAAAAAAAAAAATATCCAAAAGGTAGTGTTAATATACATTATACGAAACAAATCACTGCATTTTAAATTAAACTGAACTTAACTTTATTTGAAACAATATAAAACAATAAATTCGTACTTGCCGCTATTTTATCACTGATTGCTATCACGGCCTCCTGTAGTTTCAACTAATAAACATTGCCCACATTGTTAACGTTAGTGAGTTTTTTTATAATGAACGCAAATATTTCCAACAAAGATATTATTTTACTATTATTTATTATTTCGAAAACACCATCGCGCAAAAAATAATGTACAACGCACGTTTGTGAAGTGTTTTACAGAATCTGGGGAAATTAAAAACCTCGCTATCGCTCAGTTTTTAAACATTTTCCTTGATTCTGTAAAAACCACTTACCAACCTCAGATCGTAATAACAATTTAACGGGACCAGCTTCATGGATTGGTGATCAGCGTTTCTGACTACAATTCAAAAGGTCCCGGATTCGATTCCCGGTCAGACCATAGAAATTTTTCTTTAAAAGTTGCCCATGGTCTGGAATTTAGGTTAAGGACTTCCCTAGCACTTCATTATCATTTATCACACATCACATCACCGTACAGGTGTCCCAACCTAAAAATGGACTACAATTCCACTAATGCCAGGAGAGAATGCAGGGCACGTCAACTAAGATATTGAAAATAAAAAGTTTTATAGACATCTTATTTTTAAATGTTTTTATGTAATTATCATAACTAATGCCACAGTGATTTCCCGAATTTATCTACAGAATTTGGAAATCAAGAGTGGCATTTGTTAGGACTATTTAACGAATAAAATTAAGCTGTTTACTCACAAATCATTATTTAACTATAGTTATTTTAAAATATTTATATATTAACGGCGATGTTTGAAAACAAATGAGAAGCGATAGGTACGCTTCATCTGCTTCTTTTGTTTATCACTGCAACCAGATCATACTATTTATTGCCAAAGGAACGCAATATTATAAGAATGCTCTCTAGTGGAGAAAAAATGAAACACATCAAACTCTATATTAATTCATTTACGATGTCGTATGATGTAAATATGACAATTATATTTTTCTGGATTGTTACCTGGGAAAAAATACATTTAAGAAAGTGCAAACAGTGGTTTCTTTTTTTGTGGTATAATCAATTGCTACAAATGTTTTTATATTAACTCCTGCAAGCGGTGTGTTGCCATGTATGCACTATATATACAATCTGGTAGCAGTATTTCTTAGCGAGTCGGTCACTGCAAAATAATGCTATGACCTATTCAGAATGTTAAATAGGAGGTGCTTTCTTTATCATGATAAACTTTAGTTGGTAAATTCTAGGCGAAACACGACTGTGATTGGTTGTAAATAAAAAATCATTGTAACGTGATTGGTCATTGACTCCCATTTGGGGCATGAGTTAAATAGTCATTATGAATACAAATCTTGTATTTTATATTTTAATCGTGTTTTCCATTATTGAATGTTAATTACATTTCTAAAACTATTTGATTGAAATTATTGCATTGCTGAAACTGTCCCAGTTGTCAAGGAACCGTATCTTGTCTTCCTGAACAGTTTGTTTTATTGCTAGGAAATCCTCTGACAAACAATTCAAGTTTGTAACTTACAATCTCGAACATGCTGACACTTGTTTAAGCCACTTCGCAACTCGGCGACATGACAATTTATTTTATTTTCCTTACAATTTTTTTGTCAAATAACACTGAGCAACAAAAAATAAACTTTTTTTCTCAGAAAGAAGAATATGTGATTCTGATAGTATTTTTCTCCTGAATTCAAATATGATATCGGTTTCTCCATCACGCAAGGTTTCCGACAGACAGGCATTTATAATTTCTAACATTTTGGTATTTTCAACATTCGTAACTACACAATATTCGAACATTCGGACTCACCTAGAAAGTAAGAAATGATGATTTTCTGCTATATTTCGCCTGTGGAGCATCCCTCTTATGTCTTACTTGTATACATTTTATTATTAGTTTTAGTCTTAATTTTAACTAACATTAACTGGTTGTATTATAGATCGTAATATATTAGATATTATCTTTTTATCAAATTTTTACTTAGTATTTAATATTAGAGTTAATTGAGATTGTTATATTCTGATGTAATATGTGTTTGTCCTGGTGAGTGGAAGAGAAGGCCACGTGGCCTTAACTCGACCAGGCTAAATAAATCTAATCCAATCTAATCTTGATGGTCCAATAATAATCGGCCAGCATATTAGGATTCCATTTGCCTCGATATCTCTTTTCCATAGCTGAAATCTCCAGAGTTAGCTCATTTGGTTTTATTTTACAATGGACAAATGGACGAAAAAAAACGTTTATTAAAAAATAAATTATTTAAATCCATTAATTGAAATCGAGATAAAAATAACTGTGGGTGATGAAGAAATTCCGAATACATATTTGAAAACACGATAAAAAACTGCATTAAGTACAACTATTGGTACTCATGAGACAAAAATCATGTTCATCATCATCATCGTCCTTTCAAGTATTAGGCCCAGTGGCCCGTTACGGTCTCCCGCCATCTCCGAAAAGGTCGACCCACAGATCTTCTGCCTCGAGGAATGTAGTGAAGAATTTGTTTTGGTATTCTGTGACGATCCATGCGTTGAATATGGGCTAGCCAATTGTTTCTATATTCTTGGAGGTATTCAGATATAGGTACGATGTTTAACTCTCTGGCTATTGTTGAATTTCTTTGGTGGTCTAGAAGGCTATAACCTGCAGTTCGTCGCAGAAATTTTCATCTCCGTGGCTGTAATATGACGATCATCCTGAGTTCTGATGGTCCAAGCTTCACTGCCATAACAGATTATGGGTCTAGCGAGAATTTTCAAAATTCGTGTTGACCAGAGTAATTGAAGATGGAGGCAAATATTCTATTCGAGTGTGGTTTTGACATAAAAGTTCTGTTGTTGCCTGTCTTCACTTTTGTATTGACGTTAAGGGTAGGCTATAGGCCATGGTTGTAAATGGCTCATGTGCTTTATACAATTTTATGTCTGCGGTAACCCCTCAGGGGTCCTCATCTACGGGATATGTGGATAGCGACCACAAGGTGCCCAAGCTGACGAAAACATTTCTTCCACTTACTTGTGTTTTGCACTCTTTTAACTTTACTATCTAACCTCTCTTGGTTAACTCTTGTTTTTTTTCGACCCCGACGCTATTAGGGCATCCGAGGGCTAGGTAGTCTTTTCTTTCTTCCATTTCTTCTTTCCTTTATTTTCTTTTCTTCTCCAGAAATGCCTGACCAGAGGCTATAAGATGGCAGCCCCATCACTGGCCTTGCCTTCCTTTGGCCAGCAACCAATCGAAGGGACTATTATTATGCTTTCAAGTCTTATACGAGAATTTCCCGGAAGACGCTGGAGGGAAAATTTTCTATAGGATCGTAACAGGCCTTGGCCTAATACTTGGAAGGAAGAAGAAGAAGAAGTTAAAGATGAACTGACATTATGGATACATTGAATAGGCTAAAAAAAATTGGAAATTGAAAATATTGTGCAAAATAGAGTTCTGTGCTGAAGTCTTATTGGTAACAGTCTAGAAATTCCTCTCATACTCAGGTTGCATTTATGGTGACAGGAAAGGGAATAAGAATTTACTATCTTTGATAGAATGCATCGTGTCAAGTTAGAATGTGTTGTAGAAAGTGTAAAGGGAGTGGTCTACAGTAGTGCTCTAGTTTAGAAAGTAAAGCGCGACAGCGAAGTTCGAACCAAGTACTGGAGAGTGAGTGGGATGATGACAAGAGAAAGTGAGAGCAATCATGCATGCCGACCACTGGACCACTTCCCATTATATCATCGTTGACTTTTTGTACATCATTCATACCGCACCTGCATCACCCACATTACATAACATTAAATTTCTTCTTCTTCTTCTTCTTCTTCTTCCTTCCAAGTATTAGGCCAAGGCCTGTTACGATCCTATAGAAAATTTTCCATCCAGCGTTTTGATCCTTCCGGGAAATTCTCGTATAAGACTTGAAAGCATAATAATAGTCCCTTCGATTGGTTGCTGGCCAAAGGAAGGCAAGACCAGTGATGGGCCTGCCATCTTATAGCCTCTGGTCAGGCTTTTCTGGAATTTAATCAATAATAATTGTGATAATAATAATAATAATAATAATAATAATAATAATAATAATAATATATGGATAATAATAATGTATGGATGTGAAACTTGGGCTCCAATGAAAAAACAGAAGGATAGAATACAGACGGCGGAGATGAGGTTCCTAAGACAAGTACAAGGATGTACAAGACTTGATAGAATAAGAAATGAGGATATAAGAGAAGAATTGAAAGTACAGCCTTTATTGGATAAGGTCACGAATTACAGACAGAAATGGATTGATCACATGGATGGAATGAGTAAGGAGAGATATCCATTGTTAGCGAGAAATTATCAAGCAAGAGGAAGACGTGATGTTGGAAGACCTAGAAGACGTTGGGCTGATGCATTATGAAGTCGGAACGGGCAATTGCCTAATCCCTGGAGTGATGATGATGATTAATAATAATAATAATAATAATAATAATAATAATAGATCATCGGTTGATTAATGTCTTTGACATCGTTCGATTCCTAATACTTAATTTTGTCGGTCCATCCAATCTCCTGGTTGTAGATGTTTCTCCTTCATGTATAAACATATTCCCTGACTCCAGGAGGTTTTAGGTCTTCCTCTGCCTCGTCTTCCCTCAGGTTTCCATTCTAAAGCAGATTTTGGTAGTAGATCCTCTTCCATTCGCTGGACATGTCCGTACCATCTTAATTGCTGAGTTTTAATATAATCTAAAATAGTGTCTTCAATCTTCATTTTCTCCCTTATAACCGAGTTTCTAATTTTTTCTCTTCTTGAAATTCTTGCGGCCCTTCGTATAAAATCCATTTCCGTTGCCAAAATATACTTATTTGTTTTTGTTGTTAATGGCCAAAGTTCTGCTCCATAAGTAATGATGCTTTTAACAATTGTATGATATATATTAATTTTATTTATTACTTATATTTTTATCCCACAATATTCCATTGATGCAAGCAATTGCAAATTTTCCTTTATTATTTCTATTTCTTATTTCCTCTTCATAACTCCCATTTTTATTTATTTTAATTCCTAAATATGTGATGATAATAATAATAATAATAATAATCATCTTGTATCTTGTAGGTCCATGTTTCCCTTAACAGAGATTTAGGCGCTCTCCCCCTGCAAAGAAGAATTTGAACCATACTAATTTAGTTACACATGTTTTCGTATAGATGTCATTTGAGTGGTCCGTGGTCAGCGTTCCGCCTCATACTGACATCTACTTTGACTCTTACTTTAAGGGAGGAAAGGAGATTACAAGTATTTGATAAAAAAGTACTTAGGACAATTATTGGACCAATGAGAGATGAACAGACAGGTGAATGGAGAAGACTGCATAACAGTGAACTACATGGTCTTTATAGGAAGCCAGATATAATAAGAACAGTTAAGTCTCGTAGACTGCGATGGGCAGGACATATTGCACGTATGGGGAATGAAAGACTTGCATGGAAGCTGCTTGTAGGAAAGTCAGAGGGAAAACGCCCAGTTGGTAGACCAAGAATGAGGTGGGAATAACATTAACTATGATTTGAAGGAAGTAGAATATATAGGGAATGATTGGAAAGCATTATCTCAGGATAGGGATGTATGGAGAGCTTATGTCCGCGCGACCATGAACCTACGGCTTCGATAAGTGCCAGTGAGTAAGTAAACAGGGGGTAGTTGCTGGTAATACCTGTAACTCGCTCTGCATCTTACCGCACCATACACCATAGATCCCTCAAGTACGATTAAAGAAACCAGAACTCTACTATAGGTTGTAAGGCATTAATATAAATTAAGTGGAATTAGAAAGTGAATTATCTTAAATTGTGTTTCCTTCATTTTCAGGTGAGTTTCCTTGTTTCTGTGAAGCGAGTCGAAATTCAGAATACTTGGTTTGAAAACAAGATTAGAACGTCTCTAACTCAAGGTAACTAATGAAAATAAAGCCTAAAGTTTAGACATGTTGCTTTTAGTCGTGCGACAAACGCTCGAATCAGAAATAGACACGACAGAAGAACTACAGAAGTTTCATCATATAAGTATTGTTTTCGTCATCAGTATAATCAATTGAGTTGGTGTTTACTTGATGAAAATCCATATCTATTAATTAAATAAAAATAAAACGTAGTTTTATAAATATATAAATACGAAAATAAAATAAAACTACGTTTTATTTTTATTTAATTAATCAATATAAGCATCGTAATCTAGTTACAATTAGTCCGAGATCCGGCTGCAAGATTACTACATTCATCGAGTGTATCAACAAAATCAATTTTTTTTCATAACGTTGTAAATTACCAAATACATTTTTGCCGAGTTGCCTATTAAAATTCGGCCGCCAGTATGTTCAATTGAAATATTATCCATTAATTAAAGAAAAATAAAACTTAGTTTTATTTGATTTTCATATTTATTAAGATATAATTCAGTACAGCTGTTTCGGTACACGGTACCTTCTTCAGACATGTTAAATTATGAATTGTGTTATTATAGTACATATCAACTGATCTAAGCAACAATACAACAATCATCATCGTCGTCGTCCTTTCAAGTATTAGGCCCAGTGGCCCGTTACGGTCTCCCGCCATCTCCGAAAAGGTCGACTCACAGATATTCTGCCTCGAGGAATGTAGTGAAGAATTTGTTTTGGTATTCTGTGACGATCCATGCACTGAATATGGGCTAGCCAATTGTTTCTATATTCTTGGAGGTATTCAGATATAGGTACGATGTTTAACTTTCTGGCTATTGTTGAATTTCTTTGGTGGTCTAGAAGGCTGTAACCTGTAGTTCGTCCCAGAAATTTCATCTCCGTGGCTGTAATATGACGATCATCCTGAGTTCTGATGGTCCAAGCTTCACTGCCATAACAGATTATGGGTCTAGCGAGAATTTTATAGATTTTCATTCTTGTGTGTCTCTGCACTTTTGATGGTTTAAAAACTTGGTTGATAATTCTTAAAGCTTTTCGGCTAGCAACCGACTGGTAGGAAATCAACTTGCTTTCAAGTCTCCAAAGATTCAATACAACAATAATTTATTTAAATTTTTAAATTTAACAATGGTGATTCATTCATATCAAGTTGAGAATATCATTGTTTCGGATCCAAATTTTGAAATTTTACAAGTTTGTGATAAGGGTAAGAAGTTGGACCTTTTGGAGGCTGTAGAAATAAATAAATTGAAAGGTAGTAATAAACTGTTAAATTCTCAACTTGATTTGAATGAATCACCTTTGTTAAATTAAAAAAAATAAATAAATTATTGTTGTATTGTTGCTTAAATCAGTTGATATGTACTATTATAACACAATTCATAATTTGTTAACATGTCTGAAGAAGGTACAGTGTACCGAAACAGCTGTCAGTGAATTATATCTAAATAAATATGAAAATCAAATAAAACCAAGTTTTATTTTTATTTAATTAATGAATATGGATTTTCATCAAGTAAACGCCAATTCAATTTATTAAAATATTACTTATTTATTTATTCGAAATAATTTGATTCACTTGTTATTAACATAAATTATAATCCAGTTCGCAGAAATCGATATGTAGAGCTTGAAAAATTTTGGTTGCCAATGCACACTTGGCGTAAATCTCATCGCGGCTACAGCAGGCTGTGACACCAATCAGTTATAAAATGGCCGGTAAGTACGTATTTATTGTTTTACATTGTTACCTCGCAGCGGGAAGTAAAACCACTGCCCTTTATGTATACTACGTACAATATATATATACAAACATATATCCAAAAGGTAGTGTTAATATACATTATACGAAACAAATCACAGCATCTTAAATGAACTGAAGTTTACTTGAAACAATATAAAACAATAAGTACGTACTTACCACCATTTTATTACTGATTGGTGTCACAGTCTGCTATAGCCGTGAGGAGGTTTACGGCCAAGTGTGCAATGGCAACCAAAACTTTTCAAGCTCTATACATCGATTTGTGTGAACTGGATTGTAATGTATTTTAATAACAAGTTAATTAAATTATTTCGAATAAATTAATAAATTATCATCATCATCATCATCACTCCAGGGATTAGGCAATTGCCCATTCCGACTTCATAATGCATCAGCCCAACGTCTTCTAGGTCTTCCAACATCACGTCTTCCTCTTGCTTGATAATTTCTTGCTAACAATGGATATCTCTCCTTACTCATTCCGTCCATGTGATCAATCCATTTCTGTCTGTAATTCGTGACCTTATCCAATAAAGGCTGTACTTTCAATTCTTCTCTTATATCCTCATTTCTTATTCTATCAAGTCTTGTACATCCTTTACTTGTCTTAGGAACCGCATCTCTGCCGTTTGTATTCTATCCTTCTGTCTTTTCACTGGAGCCCAAGTTTCACATCCATACAATATTGTGGGAACCGCCATAACATTATACATTTTTATCTTGGTTTCTTTTCTAATTTTATTTTTGAATGTTCTCTGTATTGTTTCACACACCGTCTGAAATTTATTTATTTTGGAGTCAATATCTCTTTCCACATTGTAGCCAACATCACAGCCCAAATTATACTTTAATTAAACATACTGGCGGCCGAATTTTAATAGGCAACTCATCAAAAATGTGTTCAGTAATTCACAATTTTATGAAACAAATGTTCATACACTGGATGGACGTAGTAATCTTGCAGCCGGATTTATTAAATAAAAAATAATAGTTTGAAAAAACTAAAACAAAACGCTTTATTAGAAAACCAAACCAAAATATGTAAATAATTTTAATTTCCAACACGCTTGGGATAAAATTGAAGTGGTTAACAAAAAAATCATCTCCAACACATCTAGAATAAAACTAGAGTTATCTAAAAAAAAATTCTACCATCAAAAGCGTGTGTAGTGCTCTATATCAATTAATATATTTGATAATAAACAGATATTGGTAAAAGTAAAGTCTCTAAGAAGAAAACGCAAAAACCATAAAAAGCACCCCACGCTTTTGATGGTAAAATTATTTTTTTTGTAGATAACTCTAGTTTTATTCTAGATGTGTTGGAGATGAATTTGTTGACCTCTTTAATTTATCCCAAGCGTGTTGGAAATTAAAATTATTTTTCATTTTTAGTTCGGTTTTCTAATAAAGCGTGTTGTTTTAGTTTTTTAAACTTTTTTATTTTTCATTTTTTAGTTTGGTTATCTAATAAAGCGTGTTGTTTTGGTTTTTTTAAACTTTTTATTTTTCATTTTTTAGTTTGGTTATCTAATAAAGCGTGTTGTTTTAGTTTTTTTAAACTTTTTTATTTTTCATTTTTTAGTTTGGTTATCTAATAAAGCGTGTTGTTTTAGTTTTTTTAAACTTTTTTATTTTCATTTTTTAGTTTGGTTATCTAATAAAGCGTGTTGTTTTAGTTTTTTTAAACTTTTTTATTTTTCATTTTTTAGTTTGGTTATCTAATAAAGCGTGTTGTTTTGGTTTTTTTAAACTTTTTTATTTTTCATTTTTTAGTTTGGTTATCTAATAAAGCGTGTTGTTTTAGTTTTTTTAAACTTTTTTATTTTTCATTTTTTAGTTTGGTTATCTAATAAAGCGTGTTGTTTTGGTTTTTTTTAAACTTTTTTATTTTTCATTTTTTAGTTTGGTTATCTAATAAAGCGTGTTGTTTTAGTTTTTTTAAACTTTTTTATTTTTCATTTTTTAGTTTGGTTATCTAAAAAGCGTGTTGTTTTAGTTTTTTAAACTTTTTTATTTTTCATTTTTTAGTTTGGTTATCTAATAAAGCGTGTTGTTTTAGTTTTTTTAACTTTTTTATTTTTCATTTTTTAGTTTGGTTATCTAATAAAGCGTGTTGTTTTGGTTTTTTTAAACTTTTTTATTTTTCATTTTTTAGTTTGGTTATCTAATAAAGCGTGTTGTTTTAGTTTTTTTAAACTTTTTTATTTTTCATTTTTTAGTTTGGTTATCTAATAAAGCGTGTTGTTTTAGTTTTTTTAAACTTTTTTATTTTTCATTTTTTAGTTTGGTTATCTAATAAAGCGTGTTGTTTTAGTTTTTTTAAACTTTTTTATTTTTTATTTTTAATTTTTTAGTTTGGTTATCTAATAAAGCGTGTTGTTTTAGTTTTTTTAAACTTTTTTATTTTTCATTTTTAGTTCGGTTTTCTAATAAAGCGTGTTGTTTTAGTTTTTTTAAACTTTTTTATTTTTCATTTTTTAGTTTGGTTATCTAATAAAGCGTGTTGTTTTAGTTTTTTTAAACTTTTTATTTTTCATTTTTTAGTTTGGTTATCTAATAAAGCGTGTTGTTTTAGTTTTTTAAACTTTTTTATTTTTCATTTTTTAATTTGGTTATCTAATAAAGCGTGTTGTTTTAGTTTTTTAAACTATTATTTTTTTATTTTTAGTTTACCAGAAGATATAATATTAATTTCTTACAACAATGGAATAAAAGGTCGATAAGTCTGCAATCTATTATACCGGTCTTTATTTTTTTGATGTTCTGATGATCCTGGCCAGGATCTTAGAAAAACATTATGAAATTATTGTATTGTCATTGGTCCTTTACAAGTATACAAATTTTCGAGTCGATCCAAAGTTTTTAAGTGGGTGAAAATCGTGTTGAAAGATTGCTTTACATAGACAGATACAGGTCAAGCTAATATAAAGCGTGTAAAAAATGCTATAGTCTGAAATCGATAGTAAAACTTCAAAAAAAAATATTTTAAGTAAAATTTTAACATACTTAAATCATTAACCAATTATAAATTCACAATATTTCAACAATCCTTATTTATGAATCCCTCCAAGCGTAGGCCTATATGCTAACCATTACACCATAGACGTATAATCCTGTATATTGTAAAGTTACTCTATGTTGCGTGTATTTTATCGCAAAATTTATAAATATCCGGAATTACAGAGAGCTGCTAGTGCGTGCAATAACTAATGATATAATTAGTTAGTTTTTCTCATTATCGTTAAATTAATTTTGGTTACTTTTAACATTACGTGCTTCAAATGCTTCTTCTGTTATGTCAATACTATGTTGCCACATCCTTGGAATATTCCACACTCCTCCTGCGCACCATTTACTCTCTCATTCATCGATCTTCTTCTTCGGCTTTCCCCCACTTATAGGTTTGCCACCTTCAGTTTCTATTTATTTCTTCTTCTTCACTTCCTGGTTTAGGCAAGAATTGCCTGTTCCGTCTTCACTAATAGATCTAAGACCATCTCTTCCGAGGACGTCCGACATTTCTTCTTCCTCTTGGAAAATAATGGAAGATTTTATTTGGTAATCTACTTTCTTCCATTCTTTCTACATGTTCTTTCCACTGTATCTTGTTGTTAAATATATTTTCTTTTATGGAGTAGATCTGCAGTTCTTCACGGATATCCTCGTTTCTTATCTGGTCCATTCTAGTGCAGCCTTTTACTCTTCTTAAAAATTTCATCTCGGCTGCTTGGATTTTACTTTCTTGTTTGGTAGTGGCAATCCAAGAATCACTCCCATACAAAAGGACAGGGACAGCCATTGTTTTTATAAAATTTTAATTTTGTTTGTTTATGGGCTTTATTATTCAATGTTCTATTTATTGTACCACAAATTCTATCATTCCAATCTCCCTCTTCCAAATTCGTATCATCCATTATAGTTCTGACGTAGGTTTTCCATTTCCATCTTGGTCTGCCACGTTTATTTCTTCCAGGGGGTGACCACTGGTATGTATTTTTTGGCCATCTTTCATTTTCAATTCTTTATACATGGCCATACCATTTAAGCGTTTGATTTTCAATCCTCTTAACAACCGATGTAGTGACATTCATTTCTCCCCAAAGGAATTCATTTCTTATTTTATCCTGTCTTGTTTTTTTGGAGGCTTCTTCTAAAATAATCAAATTCAACTGTTCTAATTGTATTCTTTTGTAATTCCGTCAAAGACCAAGTTTCACTTCTATATGACAAACTATTCTGTATTATACTCTTATAAATTTTCATTTTAGTTTCTTTTGTGATATTTTTATTCCAAATTATTCCATGTAATGTCTTAGTTGCATTTTTTGCCATTGTAATTCTAGCCTGTACATCTCTCTCACAGGTACCTAAACTTGTAATTATTGACCCAAGATATTAAAAAAATCATTTTTTTTTTTATTTTCCCTGTTTCAAATATGAGGTCATCCACATGCTTTCCCAAACACATCTATTCTGTTTTCTGTAAATTTATATTCAGTCCCCACTTTTTATATTCTTCCATTAGTTTATTTATCATGTATTTCATATCATCTTCATCCCGTGCAAAAACTATTTGATCATCTGCAAACAACAATGAATGCAGTTCATCGATCTAAAACTCTTTTGGTGCCAAATCTTGGTTGAATGCGATTACCTCGCAATGCAGGATCCTTTGAAAGTAATGAATATAAGTAAGGAGGGGATTTTAAGGTGCAAATTTTGGTCGTAAAAGGGGGGAAAGGTTCTGAAAAGACATGCAAAAATGTGGAAAAAAAATGTGCTGCTGAAACAGTTGATTTAAGGTTTAAACCATTTAACATTTTCCAATAAGTTACTGTTATTTTAACACAGTTCCAATAATGGATCATATTATAATATTATAATGATATTGTGAAAAGAAAAATTAATGTCTGAACCAGGAATCGAACCGTGGACCTCTAGTTCTCCAGACTAGTGTGCAGCCCACTACACCATTCGAGACTTGGCACAAAACATTAACAATTCTTTCCACATATACAAATCTTAATTCTCGTTTCGTCCGCTTCAGGTAGGTGTCACTACCATCGCCAGCGGCCGGCTTCATGTTTGTGTCAAGTCTCGAATGGTGTAGTGGGCTGCACACTAGTCTGGAGAACTAGAGGTCCACGGTTCGATTCCTGGTTCAACAATTTTTCTTTTCACAATATCATTATGATATTATAATATGATCCAATATTGGAACTGTGTTAAAATAACAGTATTAGAAATGTTAAATAACATCGTTTATTGTTTATAAAAGTGGTGGTGTGAAATTCTCAAATGTAGATAATTCTAAACGAAGCCGGCCGCTGGCGATGGTAGTGACACCTACCTGGCAGCGGACGAAACGAGAATTATAGATTTGTATATGTGGAAAGAATTGTTAATGTTTGTGCCAAGTCTCGTATGGTGTAGTGGGCTGCACACTAGTCTGGAGAACTAGAGGTCCACGGTTCGATTCCTGGTTCAGACATTAATTTTTCTTTTCACAATATCATTGTAATATTACAGGTTTAAACCAGTTACATGAACTCAGTTTATGTAATATGCATATCATTTTGCACCAATTTTTTTCTTATTTATAGAGTCCGTAAGATATAATTCAAAGTTCTTTAGTTTATTGTAATTTTACTTCGCAGATGGAACATCGAAGAATGATGCAATCAGTTTCGATAAATTGTGTTTTGAATTCTGAAAGTGCATACATCCTTCTTAACATTCGCATGTTATAGTTGTGAAAACACAGTTGTAATACTAATAAAAATACGTTGTGGTCAAGACTAGTAAAATACAGTCAACAACAAGTCAATAGACAGAAATCTGTTAAATTAGTGCCAGTACTAATTGAACCTATTTTAAACTGTTGCAGCAACATTGTTGAATTGAGTTCATAGCTGCAGATTGACCATTGTTGCTGGGATATAAATTACTGATGGATTACATAAATTATATTTATATAATTTATAATTATATATATTATATATATATAATATATATTAATATATATAATATATATAATATATATTATATATATTATATATATTATATATATATAATTATAAATTATATTTTAATATATATATATATAATACGGAAGTGAAATTTGGATTTTAAATAAAAGAAACTCTCATAAACTTCAAGTAAGCCAAATGCGCTTCTTACGATCATTGTTAGGAGTTAATAGACTGGATCACCAAAGGAACACTACTATCAGAGGAAAACTTGGAGTAGCAAGTTTAAATGAAGATATCCAAAGATACCAACAAGAATGGAAAAATCATCTGAGAAGAATGGCAAGAAATAGACTTCCAAAATTAGCATTCCAATATACCCCAACTGGACATAGGGACCAAGGAAGACCAAAACATCGGTGGAAAGATCAAGACCATCTTCGCTAGGTTTACCGTACAGGCCACATGGCCTAAAACGAATTTGTTCATGATGATGATGATGATGATGATATTTTAATATTTATTATTTAATGTTGTTGACTTCACACTGCTGATTGGCCATTGTTTCTGGGGTATACATTACATAAATTATATTTTAATATCTATTTAATATTGTTGACTTATGATTGAGATTTTGAAAAGCTGTTTAAGAATAATCTTTTAAAAACGCAGAGAAGAATGGAATAAAAGGTGCTGAAGCATAAAAAAGAGGGCAAAAGGGACGAAATGTAGTGATCTCACAAAAAGGTGCAACAAATTGTGTTCATTTCATCCCCCCAAATGCATATATTGAGTTACTGGTATGAAACAGCTATATTTTTGTAAAGGTGCAGCACCTCAAAATTCTTTCGCTAATTATAAGTTGTGTACCTCGTACAATGGTACCCGTATAATTACGATGCGAGGTTTGGACAAGTTTTTACAGAATCGAGGAAAAATGTTTAAAAACCGAGCAGTAGCGAGGTTTTTAAATTTCGAGATTCTGTAAAACACTTCCAAAACGTGCGTTTTACATTTTTTTTTTTTGCGCGATTGTGTTTTCAAAATTATAAATAATGGTAAAATAATAACATCCTTGTTGAATATATTTGAATTCATTATAAACAACTGACTAACGTTAACAGTGTGGGCAATGTTTATTAGTTGAAACAACAGGAGGCCTTGATAACAATATTATTGATAACATGGCCGCAAGTACATATTTATTGTTTTATTACACGCTTTATATTAGCTTGACCTGTATCTATCTATCTATCTATCTATCTATCTATCTATCTATCTATCTATCTATCTATCTATCTATCTATCTATCTATCTATCTATCTATCTATCTATGTAACGGAATCTTTCAACGCGATTTTCACCCACTTAAAATCATCGGATCGACTTGAAACTTTGTATACTTGTAGAGGACCCGTGACAATACAATAATTTCATATTTATTTTCTAAAATCCTATCCATAATCATCAGAAAATCAAATAAATAATAGTTTTAAAAAACTAAAAGAACACGCTTTATTAGAAAACTAAAAAAATGAAAAATAATTTTAATTTCCAATACGCTTGGGATAAAATAAAGTGGTCAACAAAAAAATCATCTCCAACACATATAGAATAAAATTAGAGTTATCAACAAAAAGAAAATAATTTTACCATCAAAAGCGTGGGGTGCTTTTTATGATTTTTACATTTTCTTCTTAGAAAGCTTACTTTTACCAATATCTGTTTATTATCAAATATATTAATTGATATAGAGCACCCCACGCTTTTGATGGTAAAATTATTTTCTTTTTGTTGATAACTCTAATTTTATTCTATATGTGTTGGAGATGATTTTTTTGTTGACCACTTTATTTTATCCCAAGCGTATTGGAAATTAAAATTATTTTTCATTTTTTTAGTTTTCTAATAAAGCGTGTTCTTTCATCATCATCATCATAGTACATTCACGAATTTAGGCCATTTGTTGACCTGTTTCGGCCTCAAGAGAAACACCATCCAGAAGTCTTTTGAGTGGACGTCCTGGTCTTCTTCTTCCTGCGGGTTGATATCTTAACATTAGTTTGGGTATTCTGTGATCTTCCATTCGATGAACATGTTGTATCCATCTTGACTTATAATCAGAAATTTTGTTTTCTAAAGATTCCATGTGTAATTCTTCTAAGATGTCTAAGGTGTTCTTTTAGATTTTTAAAACTATTATTTATTTGTATTGTTTCAAATAAAGTTCAGTTCATTTAAAGTGCAGTGATTTGTTTCGTATAATGTATATTAATACTACCTTCTGGATATTTTTTGTATATACATTGTACGTTGTATACATATAGGACAGTGGTTTTACTTATCGCACGTGGGTGTAAATGTAATATTACTTACTCACTGGCACTGTCGAACCCGTAGGTTCATGGCCGCACGGACATAAACTCTCCATACATCCCTATCCTGAGCTAATGCTTTCCAATCATTCCCTGTATAATTTACTTCCCTCAAATCATAGTTAAATTATTCTCCCACCTCATTCTTGGTCTACCAACTGGGCGCTTTCCCTCTGGCTTTCCTACAAGAAGCTTCCATGCAAGTCTTTCATTCCCCATACGTGCAACATGCCCTACCCATCGCAGTCTACGAGACTTAACTGTTGAATTTATCTAGAAAATTTGGAAACCAAGAGTAGTATTTATTAGGACTATTTAACGAATAAAATTAAGCTCTTTACTAAAAAATAATTATTTGAATATAGTTACCGGTGTTTTAAAATATTTATATAGTTAATGTAAACGGCGATGTTTGAAAACAAATTAGAAATGTGAGGTTATGTATATTCACTGCAACTCGATCATATTATTTATTACCAAATAGGATCGCAATATTGTAAGAATGCACTCTAGTGGATAAATAATGAAACACATCAAACTATTATAATCAACATTATAGGTTAATCATTTACATTTTGAATAAACAACTCGGTAAAATCACTGAATCTATTCATTATTTGCTATATTCAATGTATTTGTTGGAGAAAAATAATGGTCTAACCTGTTCAGAATATTAAAAAAGGAGGAGCTTTCTTTATCACAAAAGCAGGAGCTGATAAAGAGAAATCGATAAAGAGCGAGGTGAAACAGGACTGCCATTGGTGTAAAACAGAATTCATTGAAACGTGATTGGTCATTGACTACCATTTGCGAAATGAGTTAAATAATCTTTGTAATAGTCAATTGTTGGCTCATATATGGCTTTCTTTTCACAGTCAACTTCCTCAGGTTGGTCACTATGAGTCTCAAAAGATGGTCTAAATGTAATAATATCTATTCGTCTGTTACTTCCATTAGTGGCCACGCCATGAACTTCCTCATAAACTTTCCATAATCTCGCAAGGCTTCTAATTAATTTAATGTGAAACGCTTGTTTTATTGTTATTACTTATTGAATACCTTGGTATGCCCACTTTTTAATACATATATAGACGATGTCATAATAATAATAATCATCATCATCATCATAGTACATTCACGAATTTAGGCCATTTGTTGACCTGTTTCGGCCTCAAGAGAAACACCATCCAGAAGTCTTTTGAGTGGACGTCCTGGTCTTCTTCTTCCTGCGGGTTGATATCTTAACATTAGTTTGGGTATTCTGTGATCTTCCATTCGATGAACATGTTGTATCCATCTTGACTTATAATCAGAAATTTTGTTTTCTAAAGATTCCATGTGTAATTCTTCTAAGATGTCTTCATTTTTTTTGTGATCTAGTAGTGTGTATCCTGCAGTCCTCCGAAGATATCTCATTTCAGCAGATCTAAGTCTCTGTATATCCTTCTGTTTCAACGTCCATACTTCGCTACCATACAAAAGAGTTGGAAGAGCCAGTGTTTTATACACTTTCAGTCTTGAATGCTTTTGGACTAACTGTGGCTTGAAGATAGAATTTATTAACCCTAAAATTCTTAAAAATTTAGATATTTTTGCATTTACATCCTTTTCTTCTTCATATGAGATATTGCATCCTAGATATGTAAAATTATTCACCTGCTCCAAAATTTTATTGTCCAGTACAATTTTACTTCTGACAGGATCTACACCTTGAAATGCCATAATTTTTGTTTTTTCTGTAATAATAATAATAATAATAATAATAATAAAAATGTTTTATTTATTCTGGCAGAGTTAAGGCCATAAGGCCTTCTCTTCCACTCAACCAGTACAAACACAAATAAATATTTGACAAATACAGAATTGACAAATTGTTTTAATTTAACATTTTAAAATTGACGATATTTTATTAGATACTCTAGTTTTTGCAGACGATCAGGTTGTGATATCTGTTACAGAAGATGGCTTACAACGGGCAATTTACAAATTAATTAAATATGTGAAACATACAACTTGTAAATATCTACTCTAAAAACAAATTTTTAGCTTTTCGAGGTTATGAGTCACTAAGAGTAAAAATTAAATTAGAGAATAAGATAATAGAACAGCTGAGACATTTAATTACATGGGGTACAATGTGTCATAGAAAAAGTGTAGACATTGAAAACAAAATAAATTTAATTATATGTGTGGCGCCATAAAACGAAGTGTCAAAGAACTAGAAAGGATACACTTTAAATTTTTTTTTATAAAACAATGGGGGTTCCAACACTACTATATGGATCGGAACACTGAGTCTTGACCAAAAACCAGGAACGAAGAATAGAAACGTCAGAAATGAGGTTTCTGAGGAGTGTGGCTGGCTGTACAATAACACATCGAAAACGAAATGAAAATATACGAAGTGAAGTAAATATATTCAAACTATTAGATAGAATTGCACAATACAGAGATGAATGGATGGATAACAATAGAATTCCAAAACAGATTCTTCATAAGTAATGCCACGAGTGATTTCCAATTTATCTAGAGAATTTGGAAATCAAGAGTGGCATTTGTTAGGACTATTTAACGAATAAAATTAAGCTGTTTACTCACAAATCATTGTTTAACTATAGTTATTTAAAAATATTTATATATTTAATGTAAACGGCGATGTTTGAAAACAAATCAGAAATGTGAGGTTATGTTCATTCACTGCTACTTGATCATATTATTTATTGCCAAATAAGATCGCAATATTGTAAGAGTGCACCCAAGTGGAGAAATAATGAAACACATCAAACTATATATCATAATCAACATTACGGGTTATTCATTTATTTTTTTAGTAAACAACTCAGTAAAATCAAGGAATCTTTTGATTATTTGCTTTATTCAATGTATTTGTTGGAGAAAAATAATGCTTTGACCTGTTCAGAACATTAAAAAGGAGGAGCTTTCTTTATCACAAAAGCAGGAGCTGATGAAGATAAATCGATAAAGAGCGAGGTGAAACACGACTGTCATTGGTTGTAAAACAACATTAATTGAACGCGATTGGTCATTGACTAGCATTTGTGGCATGATTTAAATAGTCATTACAAACCGCTAGGACGAAGAAATGTTGGAAGACTCAGTAAAAGATAGACCAACTCTTGCATGACATCGGAATAGACCTTGATGCTGACGATGATGAATACCTTGGTATAGAAGTCTAATACTTTCTTGAAATGATTCAATATATTTTTTTTAGATTCTTAAAATCCGGGACTAGTGAATGTAAACAGTTGCAAAGGGAAAAGAGGAGGTTTTATGAGGCAAGCACAGGAAATGTGTAGCTACGGAAGAAAGATATTTCCCGACATTTACCAGGCACAAGGTCGCCAGGAATTTAGAATTTGAGGGCGATGTATGAATGGGTGGACAATGATCTTGACAGCGTTTGTTTTCTTCCCGTCGGGAGACAGTCACGCACACTTTACTGTGAGAGAACACGCAAGTTACATAACACAGGGTGTTCTTAAATTACCTACTGCATATTCTATCTACTATTTTCAAACTTTAAGAAAATATACATATATAACAGAATATAAGATGAAAATCTCAATGAAGAAAGCCAAATCAATGGCAATATCCAAGGGCCCACCCCGTGTTAAATTAGAAATAGAAGGGAAAAGTATAGAACAGGTCATTAAATTAAAAAAAAAAAGGAATATAAATTGAGAGCAGCAACAGAATAAGAGATGAAATCTTCCATCAAGCAAATAATGCAAACAAAATATTGGGATGTTGAAGCAATACTGTTTGGAAACATAAACATTTAAGAATAGATACAAAAGTAAGAATTTACAAATCTGTCATAAGGCCAGTTTTAACATATGGACGCGAATGCCGAACAGAAACTCAAAAAACAAAACAAATTAATGAAACAATCGAAATGAAAGTTTTAAGGAAAATCGTAGGACAATTGCTGAGAGAGAAAATTCGCAGCTCTGTTATTAGAGAAGAATGTGAAATTGAACCTATAAACCTCTGGATAAATGATAAAAGACTAAATTGGAACGATCACATAGATAGAATGGAGAACAGTAGATTAGTGAAGAAAGTATGTGACTGGACACCTCAGCAGAAAAGGCCTTTAGGAAACCACAACTACGATGGAAGGACGTCACCATACACCGGACCTGAAGTTAATAACACGCTACAAGCTGCCGGCTTTTATGCGTAGAGGAAGAAGAAGAAAATATATCAGAGCACTTATGCCATAGGCGGCACGCCGTAGCGTAGTGGTTAAGGCACTGGCTACAAGCCGGAAGGTCGAGGGTACGTGTCCCGGTGGGTCAGGATTTTTAAACTGACCCAAATTCTCTGGCGGCACTATGGCCTTGGGTCGTCTCAGCCTCTAAGTGAAATGAGTACCAAACACTTGTTCCGGGGGTAAAGGCGGCCGTCACGCAGGGCTGACAACTCGGCTGACATCAAGTGCCGATTGTACAGAAAAAAAGTGGGAGCCTTAACCTCCTACTACCTACCCCTAAGGCCTCCTGAGGCCTTTGGTGGGATCACTTTACTTTTTACTTATGCCATATATTTTTAATCCAAACATGTCAAACTTCGTGGTCTCGTGGTTAGAAGTTGTGACTACCCATGAGGTCCCGGTTCGATTCCCGGTCAGACCATATAAAAATTACCTGAAAGAGAATTTATTGCCATACATGTTCTGGAATTTAGGTTTAAGAAGTCTGTTGGCGGTTCGTTACCATTTATCAGCATCATATAACAACTCCACTTAATACTTCTAAATGATATATTACGATGCGAGGCTGGGAAGTGGTTTTTACAGAAGAGAGGAAAATGTTTAAAAACCGAGCGATAGCGAGGTTTTTAATTTTCGAGATTCTGTAAAACACTTCACAAACGTGCGTTATACATTACTTTTTTTCGCGATGGTCTTTTCAAAATAATAAATAATAGTAAAATAATAACATCTTTTTTGGAAATATTTGCGTTCATTATAAATAACTGGCTAATGTTAACAGTGTGGGCAATGTTTATTAGTTGAAGCTGCAGCAGGCCGTAACACCAATCAGTGATAAAACGGCGGCAGGTACTTCTTCATTGTATTATATTGTTTCAAATAAAGTTCAGTTCATTTAAAATGCAGTGATTTGTTTCGTATAATGTATATTAACCCATTCGCCTCAAAAGACGAGGTACACTCGCTTAATTCTTCTGTAATATATTTTACAGTATTTTGTACATTCCTTGGCAGGGTATAATATTTTCTTAACATTTATGAATAGTAGAGGAATGTGTTTTTGTCTTCACCCATATTGTGATCACAAGTACCGTTATCTTTTGTTTTTTTGAATATCTGAAAGTAGACAATATAATTTACTGTAACTTAATCTGGTTTCTGGGAAAATGTATTGAGCATTTAACCTGAAGCGAATGGGTTAAGACTACCTTTTGGATACTTTTTGTATATACATTGTATGTAGTATACATAGAGGGCAGTGGTTTTACTTCCCGTACGTGATTTGTAATACGTAATATTACAGTATAATCATTTTATTACACTATAGTTATTTAGGTTGGTAACCCCGAAATGTAGGAAGTTGAACTTTGAATCATGGCTGCCATTGCTGTAAGTACGACAAAACGTACTATCGCGCAAAAATTAATATTAAAGCACCGCTGAGCTCATTTTATAAAATGTTGAAAATATAAAATGAATACCTCATAAACCGGTCGTCCTCAAGTAAAATAAAGTTCTGTTTGAAAAACTTTGTCAAGTAGTTAGAACTACGAATTAAACTGAGCACCATTTGAAATGCAGAAGATGGAACATTATTTTGAAAGGCCTTCATAGTTTTAATTACTTTACGAAGTTTTTCAAACAACTTCATTTAAGTTGAGGACGACTTAACAGGTACCCATTTTATGTTTTTAAAATTTTGTAACTCTACTTTCGAGGCGCCCCACTGCTTGATTAGAGCCGAATGAAGAGAGTTGAGGTATCCAATCCACCAAGTCTGGAGTTGTATTACTTCCCTGTAGTTTAAATGAGACATTTGTAGTGCCTTGCAGTTAAAAACGACAGTTTTTTATATTTTTATACGGCCTTGGTACATCACATAACTCCTCTGGAAGAAATTTCAAGATAGGTTTTGACATTGGAATGGTTGTCAGTTACTTTATTAGTATAAACTTGTAAAAAAACAAAGGAGGAAATCCGATATAAATAAAACAACGAAACTGGAAAGAGAAACAGATATTAATAATACATGGATTACACTAACATACACAGGCCACGAAACCATACAATTGGAAAAACATTGAGAAAAATAAATAAAAATTTAAACATAGCCTACAAAACTAATACTTACTCACTTACTCACTGGCACTATCGAACCCGTAGGTTCATGGCCGCGCGGACATAAGCTCTCCATACATCCCTATCCTGAGCCAATGCTTTCCAATCATTCCCTGTATAATCTACTTCCCTCAAATCAGAGTTAATGTTCTTCTCCCACCTCATTCTTTGTCTACCAACTGGGCGTTTTCCTTCTGGCTTTCCTACAAGAAGTTTCCATGCACGTCTTTCATTCCCCATACGCGCAACATGTCCTGCCCATCACAGTCTATGAGACTTAACTGTTCTTATTATATCTGGCTTCCTATAAAGAACATGTAGTTCATTGTTATGTAGTCTTCTCCATTCACCTGTCTGTTCATCTCTCTTTGGTCCAAAAATTTTCCTAAGAACTTTATTCTCAAATACTCGTAATCTCCTTTCCTCCCTTAAAGTAAGAGTCCATGTTTCGCACCCATATAATATAACTGGTAGAATAATAGTTTTATACATTTTCAGCTTAACGTTTTTTGAAAGGAGTTGGGACATCAAAAGTCTCTGCAATGCATAATAGCATGCATTTCCAGAATTGAGCCTATGTTTAATTTCTTTGTGCATCTCATTCCTGTTTGTGATTATTGTTCCTAGGTATTTGAATTCAGCCACTTCCTCAAAATTCCCCTCATTTGTCATTAGCTGTCCATTTCCATTATGTACTGAATTTCTACGTGTGACCATATATTTAGTTTTACTGATATTTACTTCCAGTCCCAATTTCTTAGTGTTACTCAATAGTGTGTGCGTGTTGGCCTTTAGTATCTCCTCGCTATCGGCCAGTAGTACTACATCATCAGCATAAACTAACAGCTTATTAATACCATTCAGTTGTAAGCCTTCATCATTCTCTAAAGATTTAATGACATGCTCTAGTACAAAATTAAATAGTAGAGGAGATAGTGCATCTCCTTGCTTCAACCCATTCTGGATTTCAAAATTGTATGAAAACTGTTCGCCTACACGCACCCTACTCTTTGAGCCATTTAGACACATTCGTATAAGTCTAACTAACTTTTTAGGAATTCCGAACTCCAGCAGGATACAAAACTAATAATAAACTAAATAATGTAATAAGTAACAAAATAGAAAAACACAATACATTTAATGGCAAGGTTGTATATAAATTAACATGCAAAGACTGTGACAAGTTCTATATAGGTAGAACGAAAAGAAGCTTCAACATAAGGTTTAAAGAACATCGTAACGATTTCGTATACGCATATGGAAAGTCTAATTACGCTAAGCACATAATAAACGCCGGTCATAGAATGAACACAACAGAAGACACCCTTACAATAGTACACAAAGAGGGAAATCCAACTAGAATCAACATATTGGAAGACCTGGAAATTATCAAGGAAATAGACAACAAGCTTTTAATAAATGAAAGCACTCCCAGACTAAACAACCCACTATACGATATCGTCAGGAAGAACCTTTAGTCACAACACCACATTAGGACTAGCAGCGTCAACCATCATACTGGATGTAGTAGCGACGAGGGACCTCCTGAAGATGGAACGGATGTTCTGAAAGGCCTATAGGCATAAAGAATACATATTTTATATGTTGAGGACGACGGATTTTACCTAAGAAGGTATATTTTAACTTATTTTATTTTATAAACATATGTGATGGGCCGGTAGCTCAGGCGGCAAATAACTATGAGTTGGATGTCCCAATTGCATCTAAAGGCTGTCCGGTCTTAAAACGATCCTAATCAAAACAAAACCATGCGACCTGCTCGCTTTTCATTGGTTATGAACACCGATGTACGTTATAGAAGCAATAACTATGCGAAAAAGTAATTCCCTTCATTAAATTAAAAATATGTCCTCTGAATATACTTGTTATTCTTTGTGAATTAAATTAATAACATTCAAAACATACAAAATATTATAAAATATACCTAACCAACTTATTACAACTTAAAATAGTTTATTACAGAGATTCCGAGTATTTGAGAATAAAGTACTTAGGGAAATTTTTGGACCAAAGGGAGAAGACTACATAACAATGAACTACATGGTGTTTATAGGAAGCCAGATATAATAAGAACAGTTAAGTCTCGTAGACTGCGATGGGCAGGACATGTTGCGCGTACGGGGAATGAAAGACGTGCACCGAAACTTCTTGTAGAAAAACCAGAGGGAAAACGCCCAGTTGGTAGACCAAGAATGAGGTGGGAGAATAACATTAACTATGATTTGAAGGAAGTAGATTATACAGGGAATGATTGGAAAGTATTAGCTCAGGATAGGAATGTATGGAGAGCTTATGTCCGCGTGGCAATGAACCTACGGGTTCGATAGTACCAGTGAGTAAGTAATAGTTTATTACATATGGGTGATGGATTTTGAGTCATGCTTCAGTCGATTCTCATGAAACAAAATGGCTGAAAGTGTCGAGTCTTTTCTTGCTGCCTCGTCATCGCCCTGTCAAAAGTGACAGTAATTGTGGCGCGAATGGCGGAAGGATATAATTATAATAATAGCTTTATTTATAATAATAATAGCTTTATTTTACCTGGCAGAGTTAAGGCTTTAAGGCCTTGTCTACCATTCAACCAGGTTTTAAAAAAATACAAAAAAATAGTCTTCCATCTAAATTACAATATACATAAACGATTACATGTTATGAATACAATACAGTTAATATTTATAATGTATGTTGATTTACTCTAAATTTAACGAATTAAATATATAATATGTACAAGATATATAAAAAAACGAGGGAAAGATTAATAACATAGTATAAAATTAAATAAAAGAGAAAAATTAATTATTAGACAACACGTAACTTTATAAGCGTAACTTAAAGGTGCCAAGTGTGCGGCAACCCCTGATATCTTGAGGAAGGAGATTCCAGGAGCGGGCAGAGGCTACTGTGAAGGAAGTAGAATAGGAGGAGGCGTTGTTCATATTTGGATCACTCTAAGAGCGGATAAAGTTTAGGTAGTACACGATAATATATTAATGAGTGTGAGGTAATTTTCTGAGAGTAAAGATGGTTGAATCATAGGGTTATCTACCTTACTTCACAGTTATTTCTACTAAAAATAGTGGTTGCTTTAAATAAGTTCGCTCACTGTCCTTCGTGGCCTGTTTACGGCTTCGCTTTTTGTCCATACTTCTGTGTAAACAGGGTGAAATAACTTGACATTAAGGGAATTATTGAACCTCTCACAGGGGCCTCAACGTGAGCCTTAGGAAGTCATAAATGAACAGAAAATATAGGTATTTTTACCAAGAATGCAAGAATCATTCTTAAGTAAAAAAGTAATCATAAGTAATTCCACGAGTGATTTTTCACGACTCACGAAGTGAGGAGTGAATTTATCTAGATAATTTGGAAATCAAGAGTGGCATTTGTTAGGACTATTTAACGAATAAAATTAAGCTGTTTACTCACAAATCATTATTTAAATATAGTTATTTTAAAATATTTATATATTTAATGTAAACGGCGATGTTTGAAAACAAATGAAAAGCGATAGGTTCGCTTCATCTGCTTCTTTTGTTTATCACTGCAACCAGATCATACTATTTATTGCCAAAGGAACGCAATATTGTAAGAATGCTCTCTAGTGGAGAAAAAATGAAACACATCAAACTGTATATGAATTCATTTGTGATGTCGTATGATGTAAATATGACAATTATATTTTTCTGGATTGTTACCTGGGAAAAAATACATGTAAGAAAGTGCAAACAGTGGTTTCTTTTTTTGGTGGTATAATAAATTGCTACAAATGTTGACATGTATGCACTATATATACAATCTGGTAGCCGTATTTCTTCTAGGCTCAGTCACTGCAAAATAATGGTCAGACGTATTCACAATATTAAAAAGGAGGAGCTTTCTTTAATATGGTAATTATAACACTGATAATATTTCGTGAAACACGACTCTGATTGGTTGTAAAACAGAAATCATTGAAACGTGATTGGCCATTGAGTCCCATTTGGGGCATGAGTTAAATAGTCTACTTAATCCCCCTGTTGATTCTATAAAAAAAAGTTAAATTATTATCATAAAGATACATAATCCCTGGTAATTGAAATTTCTAAGAAATAGAATTCTGTCAGTAGTTGGTGGGTCGTGATATGTTCTGCCCTTTAAGTTTTCTAGATTAACACGAATATAAGGAAACCCGATGAGTAGATATTTCTCGGATTCACCAGTAGTGGGCGCTTAAATGTCATTGTACTGTTCTAATGCTCATTCAACTGTTCGCACCTGCATAATATGAGGTCACTCACCCGAAAAAATAAGATGAATAATACCTATAATGATACTTACACGCCATGTTCTATTCTGATTTATGTGTGTTTGAGGTTTGTGTATAATTGAGTTATTTTATGATTATAAGGAGATAGTTTGTAGTTATGTTAGTCAACTATACCCTTCTCATTCTATTCTACAGTGTTCTACCCTGGGGCAGGTCCTTCATTTCAATCATAGCATTTATATGTATGCTTTGCAGCTTACTAGAGAATTACAGGTGTAGTAGCTTTCCCTTTGCTTTCCACATCGGGGATTGTGATGATGTTTGGGGACCGTTTGGGCCTCAAACCTTCCTGACATTTGTCTTATACGAGGGAAAAATCCTTCCGGGAAATTCTCGTTTAAGACTTGAAACCACAATAATAGTCCCTTCGACTGGTTGCTGGCCAAAGGAAGGTAAGACCAGTGATGGGGCTGCCATCTTAGAGCCTCCGGCCAGGCTTTTCTGGAGAAGAAAAGAAAATCAAGGAAAGACTCCCTAGCCCTCGAATGCCCTAATAGCGTCGGAGTCGAAAAACAAGAGTTAACCAAGAGAGGTTAGATAGTAAAGTTAAAAGAGTGCAAAACACAAGTAAGTGGAAGAAATGTTTTGCTCAGCTTGGGCACCTTGTGGTCGCCATCCACATATCCCCTAGATGAGGACCCCCTTGGCCTAATACTTGGAAGGAAGGAAGGAAGAAGAAGAAGAGGAAAAATCCCGAAAAAAACCTCACCCAGAAAACTTGTCCCGATTGGGAATCGAACCAGGCCAACTGCGTAACAAGGCAGCACTCTATCTGGAGACCGCACAGGTGGATCACCTTCTCATAGCTGTGATTAAATAGTCCCTTTAACATTCAAGTTGTCCATCGCTGTGGTCTCAAGGTAGCGTACTGCCTTGTCACGTAGCAGGTCCGAGTTCAAGTCTCAGTCGGAACAAGTTTCCTGGGCGTGTTTTTTTTCTCTCACCAGTAAGACAAATATTAGGAAACTTTATGGTCCAAACGGTCCCCGAACATCATCTGGCCATCATAATCATCATTCATATTCGCATTAGATTATGATTAGGATTAAGGACTCTTCTGGTCCACTACTATCATCACCACTACCACCCAGCTTATCGTGGCAGCGTAACCCCGCCTTCCATGCGCCCCAACATCATAACTGAGTTACAATTTTACAATTACGCCATTGTCAGGAGAGAACACTAGAAATGTTGAAACGACAACCTGGGGGCTTTGAAAAAAAATTATATAGCGTCTAGAAACTTGATTGTTGTAATTTACATTGTTGCTTTTGTTACATAATTTCCTTTATGTGCTATAGTGCGTTTTGTCGTTCTTACAGCAATGGCGACCACGATTGAAAGTTCAAATTCTGCATTTCGGGGTTGCCAACATAAATAACTGTACTGTAATATTCTTCTTCTTCTTCTTCTTCCTTCCAAGTATTAGGCCAAGGCCTGTTACGATCCTATAGAAAATTTTCCCTCCAGCGTTTTGATCCTTCCGGGAAATTCTCGTATAAGACTTGAAAGCATAATAATAATCCCTTCGATTGGTTGCTGGCCAAAGGAAGGCAAGACCAGTGATGGGGCTGCCATCTTATAGCCTCTGGTCAGGCTTTTCTGGAGAAGAAAAGAAAATAAAGGAAAGAAGAAATGGAAGAAAGGAAAGACTTCCTAGCCCTCGGATGCCCTAATAGCATCGGAGTCGAAAAAAACAAGAGTTAACCAAGAGAGGTTAGATAGTAAAGTTAAAAGAGTGCAAAACACAAGTACGTGGAAGAAATGTTTTGCTCAGCTTGGGCACCTTGTGGTCGCCATCCACATATCCCCTAGATGAGGACCCCTGAGGGAACTGTAATATTACATAATATTAATATTGTAATATTATTACAAACCACGTGTGGGAAGTAAAACCACTGACCTCTATGTATATTAATACAATGTATATACAAAAATATATCCAAAAGGTAGTGTTAATATTCATTATGCGAAACAAATCACTGCATTTTAAATGAACTGAACTTTATTTAAAACAATATAAAGCAATAAATACGTACTTTCCGCTATTTTATCACTGATTGGTATCACGGCCTGCTGTAGCTTCAACTAATAAATATTGCCACACTGTTAACGTTAGTCAGTTGTTTATTCACTCATAGTGTTCTGCCCAAGAGCAGGTCTTTCACTGCAATATCAGCATTCTCCACTCTTTCCTTATCTCAGCTTTCCTTTTTGTATCTACATACGAACCATTTACTTTAATATTGTTTATCATCTGATGTCGTTTTCTTCCTCTAACTTTCTTTCCGTTGACCATTCCTTCTAGGGCATCCTTCAGCAGGCAGTTTCTTGTTAGCCAGTGGCCAATCCAATTTTTTCCCTCATTTTTATGAGTTCCGACACTGTTCTTCTTTCACTCATTCTGTCTAGTACATTTTTATTTCAGTTGTTTATAATGAACGCAAATATTTCCAACAAATATGTTATTATTTTACTATTATTTATTACTTTCAAAACACCATGGCGCAAAATATAATGTACAACGCAAGTTTGTGAAGTATTTTACAGAATCTCGGAAATTAAAAACCTCGCTATCATTCGGGTTTTAAACATTTTCCTCACTTCTGTAAAAACCACTTCCCTAATTCTCATCGTAATATACTTTTCCCCTCACTGATTCAATTTTTTAAACGTCATTACGGAATGGGTGCTAGTAATGAATTTCCAGTCAAAATTAGTCTTGAAGATTGAGGAAATCAAGTAAAATACTCAGTTCAATGCATTCTACGCCGAGAATTCAATAATTAGCTTTCCGAAGTTATCATCTGAGCAAACTCGAACTGTAAGATGTTTTTATCCTATTGTACTTCAGGCGTATTCTATGATATTATCGCTTCACTATGATAGTTGTCCAGCGGCTCGCTTTGTTTCCCCTCAGTTGTTATATATAAATTAACTACACAGATGCCGACTACCGCTACTTAAATGTTAATCATTGTTAAGTATTGTCGCAGCACCCGCTTTAATATAAACAGACAACCATCATAGTAAGGCGACAATAACTGACGTAACAATTGTAGGAAAATTAAGGTTGCATATTGATTTTTTTACACTAACTTCTTCTCCTCAAATATTTATATGTATAGACCCAAGGACAATCTGTGAGGTCGTCAGGAGTTGAGCGACCTGACGTACTAATGCTCAGGCTGGACCCACTTCAGCAACCAAACACGTCCCCAGCTGGTGAACTGGGGGAAAGATCGGTGGATCTGCTAGACAGTCCTCCCGGTTAAGTCCAAGTGACTCGTGAACCATTAGTGGGGTAAGCAAGAGTTGAGCGCCTTGTCGTACTAGTTGCTCATCTGTTGGAGCTTGCGAGCTCCGTGCTGGCCCACAACAGCTGCAGAAGGCGTCCCTGGGGGCACACCAGGGCTCGGCTCGGACCAGTCCAGCGGGGAGCTACTGTACTGGTTCCTGGCTTGGCTGGCCTACGGGCCCGTCGACAAACTGTGGGGTCGCCAGGAGATGAGCACCTGGATGTACTAAAAGTCTCACACTGTTGGGCTTGTAGCCCTAGCCGGTCTCACAACGGCTGCAGGACACGTCCCTGGAGGCAGAACAGGGGAATGGTCGGTGGATCTGCGACAGCAGTCCTCCCGGCTAGGCTCATGGAGCCCGTGGACCAACTGTGGGATCGTCAGGATTGAGCGACCTGATGTACTATGTAGCTCAGCAATTCCCAGAACTGCAAAACTCCAACACTCTCTCCCTGGGGTGTTGGTGTAAGGACCGTGAACTTGAACGTGGACGCGAACATAGGATAGGGAGGACTAGAACTAGGACTTGGGAGTATGGTCATGACGACCGAGGTATCCCAAGGGGTGGACGGCTGGGCCTAGATGTATATATATCAATCTATTTGACGGAAAAAAGAAGTTTCTGACTTTAATATTAATTGTACTTAAAATGTACGTGTTTACATCGGTAACTGACATGTTTTACAGAGTGACAGTATAATCATTTCTATGAAGTTTTCAATTTTATTTTAGCAAGCAGTTTTGAATATAGTATCTGTATATGCATGTGTGTGTGTGTGTGTATGTATATATATATATATATATATATATATATATATATATATTAGTTGTTATTTTTTGGACTTTTATGAAAATAAAATACTTCCTGTGCAATGAATGGATGAACTTTTACTTAAAACCATTAAAAATGTTTCATTTCACTGAGCTTAAAAAAAGTTCACTCCCAAATCAGTATTAAATATTGATATATAAAACATATTTGGGGTGACCTTTTCTTGAAGCTCAGTGAAATGATTGCCTTTTTCAATGGTTTTAAGTAAGAGTTCATCCATCTGTTGCACAAGAAATATTTTATTTCACAAAAGTCCAGAGAGTTATAACCCTAATATTATATATATAATATATATATATATATATATATAATGATGATAAAACATTAACGACTGAACCGTGATTTGAACTCGAAACACACGCACGCACACACACCACACACACACACATATATATATAGAAAAATGAATGCTTGAATTGGATTCGACTGGTGGTGTAATGGATATCACACTGAGGTACAGACTCAGAGATCCGGGTTCGAATCCCGTCCAGGCATTTATTTTTCTTATCATACCATATATATATATCTCCATCCATAGTAATTCTGCCGGAGGGCAGGTCTTTCACTGCAATCATAGCATTTTCATGCTATTCTTGCAGCTTTACTAGGGAATTGTAGGTGTGGTAGCTTCCACACCGGTGAAGGATGCTGATGATAAGGATGAAAATGATGGCCATATGATTTCGGGGACCGTTTGGTCCTTCAGTTTTCCTGACATTTGTCTTACAGGTGAGGAAAAACTCCGATAAAATCTTCACCCAGAAAAACTGCCCAGACCGTGGATCGAACGCAGGCCCGCTGCGTGACAAGGCAGCACGCAACTTCGAGACCACAGCGGTGGACATATATATATATAAATATAATTAAGCCACTAAATATACAAAATAAATATAACAGACTTGACCAACGCTTTTGTGTGGTGTAACAGTTTTAATTAAAATAAATAACATTTTTTTTGTTACTTACGAGTTTATTCATATTATATAATATTTTGGGATATAGGCGCTTGAAAATCTTTTTAATAGGCCATGTACCACTTTGGGCAAGAACCCTTAATTTTCATGTGTTATGTCATATTTTGTACGTGAAATTCACCTTCAAAGAAGTTTTGTGCTGTTAATTTACTTGTTGACACATGGGAAAAAATCGATTTAGCAATTTTATTGTTATGGAACAGGCAGAAATCTCTTAATATATGAATGAGCCTAGGGTTCTATCATACCTGAACTTAAAAAACTGATTTAATTATCATAAATCCTAAAACGAGAGTCATGAAATAGTGGAGAAAAGTTTAAATACAGTATGTATAGTGATTTCACTACAGCCCCTAGGAGACTCTTTGGGGTGGGTAGTAGAAGGTTATTAAGCTCTCACATTTCTAGATACTCGGCACTAGATATCAGCCAGGTTGTCAGCCCCCAGAACAAACTCACTTCAATTAAATACAATTCAGTTAAAAGTACGCATACACACATACAGAATTCCTTAGTGCGTTAAGCTTAGAAAGTGTGTGTCAACCAACTATTTCTGGCATCAAATGTTATGTGTGCCTAATTTTTTAAAGAAATGAAGTTCATGACGCAACAGGTGCAGAAAGCCAATGGCGATGGGAGTAGTATGTATTCCTGCCAGTATTGTCCGATCACTATACAGCTGTATATATGTCCGATACATAAGTGTATAATAGTCAGGGAGTAAACATTCATTTCAGTTCTGATCCACGTATTACACGTGTCATATGGGAAAGGGTACATCTATAAATGTACTTTTATTGTAGTTGTTAGGTTTAGAAAATATGCATGGTTTGTTTTCTCTGCATTTGCTAGCATGGAAAATATTGCAAAGTGGTTTTAGTACTTTATTGTACATTTGTAATTGTCTGACTCTATTAATTACGCAATCGGACATGAGTTCCTATGCGAAATGTAGTCATTTTGGTACCCCATACATGTCCTCAAAACCTGTAATCTGAATTTAAATATACCCTGCATAAGTTGGAGAATAACATAGTTGTGTGGTATATAATATTGCACCCGGTCCCCCAGCGTTCAACTTTTAACAATGTTTGTAAAAGTAGAAAGCTGCATTAAGTCCAGTGATGTTACAGTTGAATGCGACACCAGTGGAACGGGTATCACAGGATGCGTCCTGCTCATTGTAGCCGGTTTATATCATTATACCGGTAACCGCGAAAAAAAAAGTATATTACAAATACTCACAGTATGCTTGCTGCTCGTTGTGGCCGGTTTATATTTGATAACTGATAAAGTAAATATAGCAAATTACGAAAAAATGATGCGTCCCGCCCGTTGCAGCCGGTTTATGTCATATACTAGTAACTGGTAAAGGACAAAAAAAAAAAAGCAAATTACAATAAAAGAATGCGTCCCGTTCGTTGTAACTTGTTTATATCATATACCGTTATCTGATTCAGTTGAAATAGCAAATTACAATAAAAGAATGCGCCCTGTTCGTTGTAGCTTGTTTATATCATATACCGTTATTGGATTCAGTTGAAATAGCAAATTAGAATAAAAAATTGCGTCCCGTTCGTTGTATCTTGTTTATATCATATACCGTTATCTGATTCAGTTGAAATAGCAAATTACAATAAAAGAATGCGTCCCGTTCGCTGTAGCTTGTTTATATCATATACCGTTATTTGATTCAGTTGAAATAGCAAAGTACAATAAAAGAACACGTCCCGTTCGTTGTAGCTGGTTTATATCATATACCGTTTTCTGATTCAGTGGAAATAGCAAATTACAATAAAAGAATGCGCCCTGTTCGTTGTAGCTTGTTTATATCATATACCGTTATCTGATTCAGTTGAAATAGCAAATTACAATAAAAGAATGCGTCCCGTTCGTTGTAGCTTGTTTATATCATATACCGTTATTTGATTCAGTTGAAATAGCAAATTACAATAAAGGAATGCGCCCTGTTCGTTGTAGCTTGTTTATATCATATACCGTTATTTGATTCAGTTGAAATAGCAAATTACAATAATAGAATGCGTCCCGTTCGTTGTAGCTTGTTTATATCATATACCGTTATCTGATTCAGTTGAAATAGAAAATTACAATAAAAGAAAGCGCCCTGTTCGTTGTAGCTTGTTTATATCATATACCGTTATCTGATTCAGTTGAAATAGAAAATTACAATAAAAGAATGTGTCTGTTCGTTTTAGCTTGTTTATATCATATACCGTTATTTGATTCAGTTCAAATAGCAAATTACAATAAAAGAATGCGTGCCGTTCGTTGTAGCTTGTTTATATCATATACCGTTATCTGATTCAGTTGAAATAGAAAATTACAATAAAAGAAAGCGCCCTGTTCGTTGTAGTTTCTTTATATCATATACCGTTATCTGATTCAGTTGATATAGCAAATTGCAGTAAACGAATGCGTCCCGTCCGTTGTAGCTTGTTTATATCATATACCGTTATTTGATTCAGTTGAAATAGCAAATTACAAGAAAAGAATGCGACCTGCTCGTTATAGCTTGTTTATATCATATACCGTTATCTGATTCAGTTGAAATAGCAAATTACAATAAAAGAATGCGTCCTGCTCGTTGTAGCTTGTTTATATCATATATCGTTGTCTGATTCACTTGAAATAGCAAATTACAATAAAAGAATGCGTCCTGCTCGTTGTAGCTTGCTTATATCATATACCGTTATCTGATTCAGTTGAAATAGCAAATTACAATAAAAGAATGCGCCCTGTTCGTTGTAGCTCGTTTATATCATATACCGTTATTTGATTCAGTTGAAATAGCAAATTACAATAAAAGAATGCGTCCCGTTCGTTGTAGCTTGTTTATATCATATACCGTTATTTGATTCAGTTGTAATTGCAAATTACAATAAAAGAATGCGTCCTGCTCGTTGTAGCTTGTTTATATCATATACCGTTTATCTGAATCAGTTGAAATAGCAATTTACAATAAAAGAATGCGTGCCGTTCGTTGTAGCTAGTTTATATCGTATACCGTTATTTGATTCAGTTGAAATAGCAAATTACAATAAAAGAATGCGGAAGGCGTCCCGTACGTTGTAGCTTGTTTATATCATATACCGTTATTTGATTCAGTTGAAATAGCAAATTACAATAAAAGAATGCGTCCCGTTCGTTGTAGCTTGTTTATATCATATACCGTTATCTGATTCAGTTGAAATAGCAAATTACAATAAAAGAATGCGCCCTGTTCGTTGTAGCCTGTTTATATCATATACCGTTATCTGATTCAGTTGTAATAGCAAATTACAATAAAAGAATGCGTGCCGTTCGTTGTAGCTTGTTTATATCATATACCGTTATCTGATTCAGTTGAAATAGCAAATTACAATAAAAGAATGCGCCCTGTTCGTTGTAGCCTGTTTATATCATATACCGTTATCTGATTCAGTTGTAATAGCAAATTACAATAAAAGAATGCGCCCTGTTCGTTTTAGCCTGTTTATATCATGTACCGTTATCTGATTCAGTTGAAATAGCAAATTACAATAAAAGAATGCGCCCTGTTCGTTGTAGCCTGTTTATATCATATACCGTTATCTGATTCAGTTGAAATAGCAAATTACAATAAAAGAATGCGCCCTGTTCGTTGTAGCCTGTTTATATCATATACCGTTATCTGATTCAGTTGTAATAGCAAATTACAATAAAGGAATGCGTCCCGTTCGTTGTAGCTTGTTTATATCATATACCGTTATTTGATTCAGTTGAAATAGCAAATTACAATAAAAGAATGCGCCCTGTTCGTTGTAGCTTGTTTATATCATATACCGTTATCTGATTCAGGTGTAATAGCAAATTACAATAAAAGAATGCGCCCTGTTCTTGTAGCTTGTTTATATCATATACCGTTATCTGATTCAGTTGAAATAGCAAATTACAATAAAAGAATGCGCCCTGTTCGTTGATGCCGGTATATATCATATACCTGTAATTGGTAGAGTAAAAATAGCAAATTACGATTAAAGGATGCGAGCTGCTTGTTGCAGCCGGTTTTTACCGTATACCGGTAATTGGCAAATAAAAAATAACCAGTTACAATAAATGGATACGTCTCTGCTCTTTTTGGTCGGTTTATATCATATACCGGTAATTGGTAAAGTAAAAATAGCAAATTACGATAAATGGATGCGTCATTGCTCTTTGTAACCGGTTTATATCTTATACCGGTAATTTGTAAAGTTAAAATAGAACATATGATTAATGGATACGTCTTGCTTGTTGCAGCCGGTTTATATCATATACCGATAACTCGTTAAATAAAATATCACATTACGTTAGAAGGATGAGTTCTGCTTTTTGTAATCGGTTTCTACCATATACCGGTATGTGGTAAAGTATAAACAGAAGATTTCGTTAGAAGGATGCGTTCTCCTCTTTGTAGCCGGTTTACTTCTTACCGGTAACTGATAAAGTAAACATAGCAAGCTGCTTTAGAAGGATGGAAACTGTTTTATGTGTGAGCTCAAGTCAATAGGTCATCATTTTTCAACAAATAACTTAATTAATTAAATGAAAATGAAACTGAGTTTTATTTCTATTTAATTAATGCATATGGATTTTCATGAAGTAAACCCCAACTCAATTGATTAAATAAGTAAAAGTCTTCCATCCAAGCAATGTACTATATTTTATGTCATACTATGTTGAATTTTTACCCTTAATTAAATCAATTATTTCTGTAATTAAAATATCAGATGTGCTATTATAATTCTCACTTCTGAGCCGCCATACGGAATGCCTATGAAATGTGGAGGGAGCTTTTAATGATGATTGCGAGGGTCTGCAAATTATTCTGAATAAACATCCGTTGTCGGAAAATAATAAAATTTGACAGGAGTTTATGAAGAAATTTAAAATGTCGCCTCACATATTAAGAATATAAAACTATAGCTAGAGCCAAATAGCACAAATAATTGGACGTTATCTGTGACAATGAATATGCATAGCCCACTATGCTGCAAGCAGGAACCGACTTGCTTCCTTGGCAGCTAATTTCGTGGCGATTGTCACCCAAATTGTTGTTAGTTTATTGAAAATTTCCGACATACAGATAGCAGGTCGATCAATTCGTAGTTACTAGAATAGTTTAATTGGTGGATTATGAATAATTAAACTATATAATTAGTTAATTATTTGCATATTTAAATAATTAAATATCTTGTATTTATAATATGATTGTCACGCTTTAACATTTTATCACAGAATTTCATATTAAAATTTTTTTTCAACTGATCTGGCAACTAATGGCATATCGTTTAAATTTTATAAATAATTCTTAGGGTTTTAACGATATTTGCTAACTGGCTCCACCTATTCGTGGCCCGCGTTGTCGGTATTGTATATCGTATTATTATCAACGTAGATTTTTGAAATCGATTTAAACTTTTGCTTTAAAAATCGATAACCTGAACTGACACATGATGTTCCAATGTTATAATAAAATAAGAAATGCTCACAGCGTGCAAAGAAGATTGTTCTCAGTCACTGCAGAGTTTCAACAATGATTCTGATCTCATTCTACAGTTTAACATATGATATTTCTCGCACTGTTCGCCACATCTTGCACACATGCAGTCTGGGCTGGGCTCGTGGAATCTCTGGTTGCTGCACAGCTTGTGGTGAAATCCATGCACAGCGAGTCTGGTCACTGTGTGGCGCAATTCATATCCTCCCTGAGTCCATTCACGGTTTGTCATGGCGTCAGTAATATAGAATTCTTACCATATTTTGCGTTTCTTCTCGTGGAGTTCTTGCAGGAGGTCCTGGTAAGCTGATGTCACTGGTAGTAGGAACTTTAGCCTCAGCTCTTCTATGTAGAATGGCTCTCTGGAGAGTTCATATACAAGTCGTGAGGGCGTGTATCTGGTGTTCCAATGTTATACCAGGCTACTTCAACAGAGAACAAAGAAGCAGACTGTAAAACTCTCCTAGCAATATATTCCGTAATAATGCCTCCAGTTTGTTTTTATGGCATTTCTGGTATTCTCTCCTGGCATTGGCGGAATAACAACCTACCTTTTAAGTTGGGGCGCCTGATATGTGGAGTTACGTTAAAATAGATTTGATAGACAATGAATAATAATGAAGCGCCAGGAGAGTCCATAAATCTAATACTTAACCTAAATCCAGACCACGTTAGGTCACACTAATAATTCCCTTAAGAAACAAATACTGGTGATCTGATCGGAAATCGCACCCGGGACCCCATGAACCGAAGTCAGAAGCTCCGACCACTGGCCCATGAGATTGGTCAGTTCAGTAATATAATTTTTAAATTCGATATTATGCTAACACAAAAATGTCTTGCCTTTTATTCCTCTATAACCAGATAAATTATTTTTAATTAATTTACACATTGTAGACCTAAATATAAAGACCATTCACAAATTTATCATCCTTCGATTTATATTTACCAATGTATGTATTGCGAACTGTTTACTTAGCTCTGGTTCAATCGATAATCCAATACGGAATATTAGGTTGGGGTGGAATCGTAAGTTCTATCCTTTCTCCCTTAACTTTACTACAAAAACGAATCATAAAAATCTGCTTGCAGAAACCTTTAGATTACCCTACAAATTTAATTTATTTAGAATTCAACGTGCCAAATATTAAACAAATATTCAAGTATACTTACTTATTTTCATAAAAATAAAAACGAATTTAAAAGAGCACAATCGAAGTTGTTACAGCATCAGACAAAGTACTACTTATTTGCTACATGTTCCAAAATTTTATACAACTTCTGGATCTAAACATAGTAGATATCTAGGACCCAAATTATATAATGAATTAATTAGATCCAATCCAGAACTAAGTAAACTAAACACAGCTAGTTTTAAAAAAGCGATTAAATTAATTATTTTTAATTAATTGATGAAGTGAATAAAATGAATCATTTGAATATTTTAAAATAATAAATATAAAGCGTATATTTTTGCTTATATTATTATAAATCAATATATAACTAATTACTTTCTTCTGTATTATTGGTTATAATCCATTACATTATAAGGTCTATATTATTTTATGTAAATCACTCTCCATTCCATTAATTCTTTTGTTAGAATAAGTCTTATTGCCAATACATTATTATGTTTTATTTGTATGTGTCATAATGTATGTAAAAATGAAACTGACCCCTAACTTTAAATGTATATATTCTATTTGTATTATTCATGTAACTGAACTGCACCCGAGCACGAGCACTTGCTCATTCGGGTGTCAATACTGTATACAACATTTATTTGTAAATAAAATTTATTCTTATATAATATTTGATAATTAGACTATCCATCCATCCATAGTAATTCTGCCCGAAGACAGGTCCTTCACTGCAATCATAGCATTTTCATGCTATGCTTGCAGCTTTACTAGGGAATTGTGTAGATGTGGTAGCTTCCCGTTGCTTTCCACACCGGTGAAGGATGATGATGATAATGATAAGGATGATAATGATAAGGATGATGGCCATATGATTTCGGGGACCGTTTGGGCCTTAAAGTTTTCCTGACATTTGTCTTACAGGTGAGGAAAAACCCCGATAAAAACCTCACCCAGAAAAACTGCCCCGACCGGGGATCGAACCCGGGCCCGCTGCGTGACAAGGCAGCACGCTACCTCGAGACCACAGCGGTGGCCAATTAGACTATAATGCATATATATATATATATATATATATATATATATATATATATGAAAACTATGTATGTTATATATCACTCCCGGACAAAGTATTGGAACATTTTTCCTGTCAGTGCTGAGTAAGACAGGGTTGGTTACTGTCATCTTTGTTATTTGTATTGGTATTAGACGACATAATGCCAAATGCATGTAATCGAATATGTAGAGGGATTCAATAAGATCTGAATAGTAGGCTTGAAAATCTAGAATTTCTAGAATATACCGGCGATGTTTGTTTGTTAGCAAACTGACATCAAAAGAAAATTAAGAGAACTGGAGATGGTATTAAGCACAGATGCACTGTGCCTGAATAAACAAAAAAATAATGAGAATAAATAATGCAACTGAAATGCGATTACAGATCAGTGGTACAGAAAGAGCAGAGGTAGCCGAATTCCAATATTTACGAAGCATGATATAAGAAAGGGGATCAGAGGAAGATATTAAGGCTAGAATTAGAATATAAAAATATGTATTCTCATAATATTATTGTCACCCATAAACAAATTTCAATTAGAACTAAATTACTAATATTCAATAGCAATGTGAAAAGTACATTGTGCGTGTGAGACTTGGAAAGGAACAATTAGCTACATGGTATAAAAATTGCAAGTGCATACTGTATAAATACATGACTAGATTTATTTTGAGAATCTAGAGGCCAAAAATCATATCAAACGAGGAATGGAAGGTAACATCACAGGTGGGGCAGTACGTTTATATATGCTGATAATCTTACTTTAGTTCCACTTGATTTAATTGTGAATTGTTACTTGCCCTTCCTCGGTAGCTAGTCGGTTCCTGTTTCAGGGTGAGCGCTGAGACTCCTATCTATAACGGGAGTTGCGTGGGAACAGACAATCACTAATTATTTGAATTATTTTATTTAATTAATCTCTGCCAATTCACATTACACAGTAAAAACAAAACTTTTCTGTCCCTGGCCTTCGATATTTCGCTAATGAGGACTAGCAAATGACTTATGAGTTCGGGAGATTTTTCCTAAGTCCATAATCGTTGTTACAAGATATTTTTTACTATACAATCAAGATCTTCTTCCTTCTAAGTGTCGAGTATAAGTGTATTAAATTTTGTCCTCATGAGTTCCGTATCGAAGTCAGGACCAATTATTCCCATATATGGTCTATACCCTAACTCTGATTTTGATTGGTTAGAATATTTAATCACATGTCCTCCAAGGGCGTAACTATTTTATTTAAACTACCACCTACCTTTTGATTTTATTCTCACTGCTAGGGAGCGTGTTTGCCAGCTTGGGCTTTCCGCGATTGTAAATTTGGAGCTTGACATTTCTCCCAAACGTGATTTTTGAAGCTAGACCCAGATTAAGGATTTCAGGTCTAATTTGAGGAGTTACATATTTATGACCTCTTTTACTTAGGGTTTCAACCGCTTCTTGAGAGAACTATTTACCAACATGAAACTTAATTTATTTTTAACTATATTCTGTTCCTTCATTATTTATTCATTTCTTATATTCCTTAATCACTATTAGGGTCGTATCATATTCGTCACACAGGATGAGATCTGGAAGGATATTAACTATCGCAAATGGAAATAGGATTTTTACAAAAAAACAGAGTCTGGTGGCTTGCTTTCACAAAGGCCCTTTGCTCACAATAGGACTGAGAGGAAATGCTACTATTCTGCAATACAAGCTGGTGGATCTAATATACTGTATCTGCTTTAAATTAACTTTTGTGTAATACTTACTTACTCACTAGCACTATCGAACCCGTATGTTCATGGCCGCGCGGACATAAGCGCTCCATACATCCCTATCCTGAGCTAATGCTTTCCAATCATTCCCTGTATACTCTACTTCCCTCAAATCATAGTTAATGTTATTCTCCCACCTCATTCTTGGTCTACCAACTGGGCGTTTTCACTCTGGCTTTCCTACAAGAAGCTTCAATTCAAGTCTTTCATTCCCCATACGTGCAACATGTCCTGCCCATTGCAGTCTACGAGACTTAACTGTTCTTATTATATCTGGCTTCCTAAACTTTTGTGTAATATTTAATTCAATTTCCTTCCACAATTTATTGAATTTCTACAACAGACCCCTAACGCTGAAATTAATTGTATGTGTTAATATAATGTGTTTGGAGCCTATTAAAACCATGACATATATTTGCATTAAAATTACGTACGATTGTTGCTATTTGTCCTTCAAATGTTTACGAAATTTTCACATATTTCTTAAATGTGGCAATTCCTTCCAACTTAAACATTAGTTACCATAGTTATCATTACATTATTAGCAGTTAATTTGTTTATTGTGATGAAAATTTTTTGTCCAATATTATCAGGTTGTCATGTTACATCTCTGGCTATGATAAAGATATTTACAATCAAACTTATGTTTACAATAGTTTTTTTTATTCCTTCTTGTTTTTACCTTTTTGTTAAACACTGTTTTCCTTCTTGTTTTATCTTTTTTGTTAACTTTCTGTTATTCTCACATATAGATACAAGAACAAGACACACACCCAGACCCAAGGTGGAGATTAAAAATCCCCTACCCCGCCGGGAATCGAACCCGGGTCGTGGAAGGTAGGGACTCTACCGACTACGCCACGGCGACGGACAATATTTTAGGTCTCTTTAATTCTCTATATCAGGGACGATCAAACTAAGGCCCGCGGGCCGAATATGACCCTCCATTTTCTATCCGGCCTCTTTAGGCCTGTATCATTCTAATAAATTAAAATATGCTATGAATAGGCCTATAATAACAGTGCATCAGTAATGGAATGAGAACTTGTGAAATATGTTATAACGACATAACAAGAAAAGTAGCAATCAACACACGCTATTAATAATGATAATAATAATAATGATAATAATAATAATGATAATAATAATAATAATAACTGTATTTATAAACAGATTTACAATGTATTAAAACATCTTCCTGTGCGGAAAGCTTTTTAAATTTTTATCTTCTTTCTCCGTTCTTCTCTATCTTCCCATTCCAAGTATCCTTCCAGACCTAGCTCCCTCATACCTCTTCTTTCATCCATCCATTTTAATCTAGATAGAAAATACATCTATAGTAATTCTGTTCGAAGGCAGGTCCTTCACTGCAATCGTAGCATTTTGATGCTATGCTTGCAGCTTTACTAGGGAATTGTAGGTGTGGTAGCTTCTCGTTGCTTTCCACGCCGGTGAAAGATGATGGTGATGATGATAAGGATGATGATGGCCATATGATTTTGGGGACCGTTTGGGCCTTAAAGTTTTCCTGACATTTGTCTTACACGTGAGGAAAACCCCGATGAAAACCTCACCCAGAAAAACTGCCCCGACTGAGGATCGAACCCGGGCCCGCTGCGTGACAAGGCAGCACGCTACCTCGAGAGCACAGCGGTGGACATAATAATAATAATAATAATAATAATAATAATAATAATAATAATAATAATAATAATAATAATAATAATAATAATAAAGTTAAAGTGATCCCACAACAGGCCGTAGGAGACCCTTCGAGTAGTAGGAGGTTAAGGCTCCCACTTTTTCTAGACAATCGGCACTTAAAATCAGCCGGGTTGTCAACCTTTCGTGACGGTCGCCTTAACCACCAAATCATCTGGCACTCATTTCAGTTAGAGGCTGAGTGGACCCCAGGGTCATGGTGCCGCCAGATGGTTTTGGGTCACTTTAAAAATCCTGACCCATCCGTCGCTGTGGCGTAGTCGGTACAGTCCCTACCTTCCACTCCGGCGACCCGGGTTCGATTCCCGGCGGGGTAAGGGATTTTTAAATCTCAACCTTGGGACTGGATGTGTGTGTCTGTGTGTGTGTGTGTATAGTGTCCTTAGTTGTACCCATTGGATTTGATTCCTCTAAACAAATTCTGACCCATCGAGAAATAATAATAATAATAATAATTGTAATTATAATAATAATTATCCATAGTAATTCTGCTCGAAGGCAGGTCCTTCACTGCAATCATAGCATTTTCATGCTATGCTTGCAGCTTTACTAGGGAATTGTGTAGGTGTGGTAGCTTCCCGTTGCTTTCCACGCCGGTGAAGGATGATGATGATAATGGTTAAGGAGCTGATGGCCATATGATTTCGGGGCCCGTGTGGGCCTTAAAGTTTTCCTGACATTTGTCTTACAGGTGAGGAAAAACCCCGATAAAAACTCTCACCCAGAAAAATGCCACGACCGGGGATAGAACCCGGGCCCGCTGCGTGACAAGGCACGAAACGCTACCTGCGAGACCCCAAAATGCGCTGGCACGCCCGTAGCGAAGTGGTTAAGGCACTGAACTACAAGCCGGAGGGTCGAGGTTTTCAAGTCCCGTTGGGGTCAGGATTTTTAAAACTGACCCAAACCCTCTGGCGGAACTATGGCCCTGGGGTCGACTCAGCTTCATAACGGAAATGCGTACCAGACGCTTGTTCTGGGGGTGGGTGGTAAAGCGACCGTCACGCAGGGGGGGCTGACAACCCGGCTGACATAAAGTGCCGATTGTCTAGAAAAAGTGGGAGCCTTAACCTCCTACTACCCCTAGGGCCTCCGGGCTTGTTGTGGGATCAAGAAAAAAAATTATAATAATAATAATTATAATAATAATAATAATAGCATTAACAGCAATATAACAACGATATAATAATAATTGCAATGCATGCTACAGTTTGTTGCATTTGTTTTTTTTTTGTCCTATGCGAACAGTTTGTATTTTATGACATTTCTGGCTTTCTCCTCTGGCACAGGTGGAATTGTAATCCATTGTAATTGTATTGGAATATCACCGACGGCTTAAGACTTCGTGTAACCTTCTCGGCTTGACTTATTACGTAACCTAGGACTGTACCAAGTTCACTTGATTTACACTATGGATCCCTATGAGTATTTTCAAAGCTGGAGAAAAATAAATTATTTAACAAGACTAGAAAAAATATAGTACCGCTATACACCTGAAAGGCGTAGTTACCCCGATGATATGATGGGTGATAAATTATAATGAAGCGGCAGGAGAGTCCTTAACCTATACTTAATCTAAATTGCAGACCATGGGCAACCACATGAATAATTATTCCCTTTAAGAAAAAGTCCTAATTATTAATTAAATAAAAATAAAATGTAGTTTTATTTGATTTTCATATTTATTATCTAATTCAGTGACAGCTGTTTCGGTACACTGTACCTTCTTCAGACATGTTAACAAATCATGAATTGTGTTCCAACATTATATAATAAATATGAAAATCAAATAAAACTACGTTTTATTTTTATTTAATTAATAAATATGGATTTTCATCAAGTAAACACCAACTCAATTGATTATTAAAAAATCCTAAGGTCTGGCCGGGAATAGAACCCTGGACCTCATGAACTGTAAGCAGAAACGCTAAGTAAAGCAGCCCATGAGGCTGATCGTTATAATCTGCTATATTTTGAATATGGAGTACCTCTACGTGGAAATTTTGAGGAAGTGGCTGAATTCAAATACCTAGGAACAATAATCACAAATAGGAATGAGATGCACAAAGAAATTAAACATAGGCTCAATTCTGGAAATGCGTGCTGTTATGCATTGCAGAGACTCTTGATGTCCCAACTCCTTTCAAAAAACGTTAAACTGAAAATATAAAAAACTATTATTCTACCAGTTATATTATATGGGTGCGAAACATGGACTCTTACTTTAAGGGAGGAAAGGAGATTACAGGTATTTGAGAATAAAGTACTTAGGAAAATTTTTGGACCAAAGAGAGATGAACAGACAGGTGAATGGAGAAGACTACTTATAGGAAGCCAGATATAATAAGAACAATCAAGTCTCGTAGACTGCGATGGGCAGGACATGTTGCACGTATGGGGAATGAAAGACTTGCATGGAAGCTTCTTGTAGGAAAGCCAGAGGGAAAACGCCCAGTTGGTAGACCAAGAATGAGGTAGGAGAATAACATTAACTATGATTTGAGGGCAGTAGATTATACAGGGAATGATTGGTAAGGATTAGCTCAGGATAGGGATGTATGGAGAGCTTATGTCCGCGCGGCCATGAACCTACGGGTTCGATAGTGCCAGTGAGTAAGTAAGTACCTCTACGTAAACATATGGATTTCCTTGCAGACGTTTACATGTAACGTGAAATAATTAGTATTAAAATATACTATTTATGGCAGTTCAAAATGGTGTATCTTTAAAACCTAGGGGTTGAAAATTACTTCTACATCCCTTCACGATGAAATCCGGAACAGTACTGTGTGTTCCAGGAGCGACAGCGTGGGGAGCGCACGGAGGCAGTGGGTGGGACAAGAAAGTTGTAGCGAGAGGGGACCAGAACTTCAGTCGCCGTGTCTTGCCTTTCTCGTGCGCTCCGGTGTGCACAAGTGCTTCACAAACATATGTCACGAGGTTTATGGAAACTTGTAGTGTGTGTGTCTAAAAATTCTATTCAGTTTATCTTTTTTCATTAACATGTTCTACAACTCTTCTATTAATGATTACGAATTTACTTAGAGAATATCTCAAATTTTGAAACCGTTGTTGTGATTGTTTTATTTATATCGATGCATTGTTTTAATTTTTTTAACACGTTCACCAATATCTTACAATTTAGATGAAAGAGTATTTCCCAAAGTATTTATATGTGATTATTTAGTTTTTGCAAGTTAAACTAAAAAATATATTAAAATGTTATTCTGCCAGTTATATGGATGCGAAAGATGGACTCTTAATTTAAGGTAGGAGGAAATATTACGTGTATTTGAGAATAAAGTTCTTAGGAAAATTTTTGGACTATAGAAAGAGGAACAGACAGGTGAATGGAGAAGACTACATAACAATGAGCTACATGATCTTTATGGGTAACCAGATGTAATAGTCCGAGATCCGGCTGCAAGATTACTACGTTCGAGTGTATGAACAAAATCAATTTTTTTTCATAAAATTCTAAATTACTGAATACATTTTTGCCGAGTTGCCTATTAAAATTCGGCCGCTAGTACGTTTAATTAAAATATAATTTATTTATTTATTCGAAATAATTTGATTCACTTGTTATTAAAATAAATTATAATCCAGTTCGCAGAAATCGATGTAGCCTATAGAGCTTGAAAAGTTTTGGTTGTCATTACACACTTCGCTGTAAACCTCCTCGTGGCTACAGCAGGCTGTGACACCAATCAGTAATAAAATGACGATAAGTACGTATTTATTGTTTTATATTGTTTCAAATAAAGTTCAGTTCATTTAAAATGCTGTGATTTGTTTTGTATAATGTATATTAACACTACATTTTGGATATATTTTTGTATATACATTGTACGTAGTATACATAAAGGGCAGTGGTTTTACTTCCCGCTGCGAGGGAACAATATAAATCAATAAATACGTACTTCCAGCCATTTTATTACTGATTGGTGTCACAGCTTGCTGTAACCGCGAGGAGGTTTACGGCCAAGTGTGCAATGGCAACCAAAACTTTTCAAGCTCTATACATCGATTTCTGCGAACTGAATTATAATTTATTTTAATAACATGTGAATCAAATTATTTCGAATAAATACATAAATTATATTTTAATTAAACATACTGGCGGCCGAGTTTTAATAGGCAACTCGGCAAAAATGTATTCAGTAATTTACAATTTTATGAAAAATACTGATTTTGTTCATACACTCGATGAACGTGGTGATCTTGCAGCCGGATCTCGGACTATAATAAAAATTGTAAGTCTCGTAGACTGTGATGGAGAGGATATGTAGCACTAATGGGGAATGAAAGAGGGGCATGGAAATTGCTTGTAGGAAAACCAGTGGGAAAACGCTCAGTACGTAGGCTAAGAATGAGGTCGGAGAATAACATTAACCATGATTTGAGGAAATAAATTGTTTAGGCGATGATCTAAAACATTAGCTCAGGATAAGCATAAATGGGGAGCTTATGTCCGCGTGGCATTGAACCTCCGGGTTCCATAGTGCCAGTGCACTGGTTAGTGTCTTGTAGCTTACAAATTATTCATCCAAAATTTTAAGTAAAATAATCCCACCTCAGTATAGGCTATTCTTGATGTACTATAATTTTTATTATTGTTTTCATTGTCTTGTAATTTTTTGGTAAATATCTTAAATTTAATTGGAAAATACGCAACTGAAAATGTCGTAATTGTTAAATTTATACCGTTTATGCAACATAAACAGCACTAATTGAACATTATTTCTAATAGATACATCTTAAAATATTTATCTTATTTTTCGCGTTTTGCCAGTGTTATGTCGTTATTGTAATTCTTGTATTCTTGTATTAACAATACAATATTTGCGTGGGGAATAATTATCATAAGTAATGCCACGAGTGATTTCCAAATTATCGATTCACGACTCACGAAGTGAGTCGTGAATTTATCTAGAGAATTTGGAAATCAAGAGTGGCATTTGTTAGGACTATTTAACGAATAAAATTAAGCTGTTTACTCACAAATCATTATTTAACTATAGTTATTTTAAAATATTTATATATTTATTGTAAACGGCGATGTTTGAAAACAAATGAGAAACGATAGGTACGCTTCTACTGCTTCTTTTGTTTATCACTGCAACCAGATCATACTATTTATTGCCAAAGGAACGCAATATTGTAAGGAGGAGTTTTCTTTAATATGGTAATTATAACACTGATAAATATTTGGTGAAACACGACTCTGATTGGTTGTAAAATAGAAATCATTGAAATGTGATTGGTCATTGACTCCCATTTGGGGCATGAGTTAAATAGTCATAAGTAATGCCACGAGTGATTTCCAATTTATCTAGAGAATTTGGAAATCAAGAATGGTATTTGTTAGGACTATTTAACGAATAAAATTAAGCTGTTTACTCACAAATCGTTATTTAAATATAGTTATTTTAAAATATCTATATATTTAATGAAAACGGCGATGTTTGAAAACAAATAAGAAACTATTGGTACGCTTCATTTGCTTCATTTGTTCATCACTGCAACCAGATCATATTATTTATTGCCAAAGGATCGCAATATTGTAAGAATGCACTCTGGTGGAGATATTTATAACCAACATTACAGGTATTAATTAATTTCTGTTGTCCTATGATGTAAATATGACAATTATATTTTTCTGCAACATTATTACTGGAAAATAATTCGTTTAAGAAAGTGCAAACAGTGTTTTTTTGTGATATAATCAATAGCTACAAATGTTTTTATATTATCTCCCGCATACAGTATCCGCTATAACATTCGTGAACTATATATACAATCTGGTAGCCACATGCAATCACTGCAAAATAATGCTATGACCTATTCAGAATGTTAAAAAAGGAGGAGTTTGATTTTAAAGTGATACAATTAAATTGACTTTAACTCATGCCGCAAAATGGGAGTCATTGACCAATCACATTGGAAGATTTTTTATTTACAACCAATCACAGTCGTGTTTCGCCAAGAATTTACCAACTAAAGTTTATCATAATAAAGAAAGCACCTCCTTTTTAACATTCTGAATAGGTCATAGCATTCTTTTGCAGTGACTGACTCTCGAAGAAATTCGGCTACCAGATTGTATATATAGTGCATTAATGTCAACACACAGCGCATGCGGGAATTAATATAAAAACATTTGTAACAATTGATTATACCACCAAAAAACAGAAACCACTGTTTGCACTTTCTTAGGTGTATTTTTTCCCAGGTAATAACATTCCAGGAAAATATAATTGTATTTACATCATAGGACATCAGAAATGAATTAATATACAGTTTGATGTGTTTCATTTTTTCTCCACTAGAGTGCATTCTTGCAATATTATGTTCCTTTGGCAATAATTAATATGATCTGGTTGTAGTGATGAACAAAAGAAGCAAATGAAGCGTACCAATCGTTTCTCATTTGTTTTCAAACATCGCCGTTTACATTAAATATATACATATTTAAATATAACTATATTTAAATAATGATTTGTGAGCAAACAGCTTAATTCTATTCGTTAAATAGTCCTAACAAATGCCAGTCTTGATTTCCAAATTCTCTAGATAAATTGGAAATCACTCGTGGCGTTATCTATGATAAAATCGAGGTGAAAACGACTGTGATTGGTTGTAACTAAAAAATGATTGAAATGTGATTGGTCATTGACTCCCATTTGGGTATGTGTTAAATAGTCACCAAATATTTTTTTGTATGCTTAACTGTCATCATTGTAGTTACAGCTCATCGGTTAACAAGAGATAGAGACATACCGTTCTTTAAGAATATAATAATAATAATAATAATAATAATAATAATAATAATAATAATAATAATAATAATATTAATATAGTAATAATATAATAATAATAATAGTAATAGTAATGATAAAAATAATAGTAATAATAATAATAAATAATAATAATAATAATAATAATAATAATAATAATAATGCTTTATTTTAGCTGGCACAGTTCAGGCCATAAGACCTTCTTTTCAACTATATCAGCGAATAGTACAATTATACAAAAATTACATATTTATTACAATTATATGATATTGAAATATAGGCTAAACAAAAGACAATGGTGATGTGATCTAATATTAGCTAATACTAACAAAAACAAGAAATATAATAAAATTCAAATATAAATTGAAATTTAAGTAAATTAAAGCTTCCTAGATTATTATTTGCAAAATGCTGATTATAGTTGTTATGATGCAGTTAATGTTTTCATTGTGTCGAATTTAAAGATATCAGTTATAAGTTTATAGGGCTGTTCTTTGGTGTGATTTATTAGTCAAAATTTATTAATTTTTATGATTGAGTCAAAACATTTATCGAAAATGTTATTAAATAATTTTTACCTATAATTTGTACAAGAGTTATAATAATTCTACATAGGCCTATATATGAAAAGTCTACTAAATTATGTAAAATAGCTTAGCCCACGTTATTGTTATAAGTGAATTCTGATAAATTTAAGTGCCACAACAGTTTATAAAAAATTGTGAAAACGCCATTTGCAGTTCTAAGGGACATCTGATATGAAATAATTAATTCTTAATTTATAAAATGTTCTTTCCACAACCAACCCGTCACGTGCTCTCTTGACATTCAGAGAGGATTAATGCTATTGGTCATCTCAGAATTATCACGCCCTGTCTGAACTCCAGGTCGTTTTAAATGTGTTAAATGCATTACATTTTTTTCGTACGAAAAAAAATTGCATAATGGGAAGGAAATCCAACTCAAAAATCTCTTTCTTAGCCTTTCATGTGTATATATATATATATATATATATATATATATATATATATAAAGTAAATATTCTCTTTAAAAATTCGCTTAACTGCTATGTTGGCCACTAGATGTCAGGGAGAACAACTTCCCGCTACCTCTTGTGTGAATTGAGAATACTACATACATAAGAAAAATGTGTGTTTGTGTTGGAATACTTGGGTAGCTCAGTTGGTTTGAGCTCTAAACGTATAGATTTTAGAGACTCGGGTTGAAATCCCGACTCAAGCATTCATTTTTCTTTTCGTACCATATGTATAAATGTGTGTGTATATATATATATATATATATATATATATATGGTATGATAAGAAAAATAAATGCCTGGACGGGATTCTAACCCGGAACTCTGAGTCTGTACCTCAGCGTGTTATCCATTACACCACCAGGCGAATCCAATTCAAACACTTATTTTTCTTATATATGTATTATATTCTCCATTATTACTAGATGTCGCGAGAGCTCGGTTTTCACTGCCATCTAGTAGCTGACTATAACAAGTAAGCAAATTAAAGAGAATATTTTTACTTTATAGCAGTGACGCTTTATGTATGTATATATATATATATATATATATATATATATATATATATATATATATAAATAATTCAATTGATAAATATTTGTGAATTCATTTAGTTACTATTTATGTAAGTAAAAACAAAAGTGTGAAAATTTGAAGAAAAAATATTTAATTAAATAATCAATTGATATAGCGTTTTCTTGATAAAACTCCATTATATATTTAATAAATTAAATTATCAAATTTTTATATGCTTTTCATAAATATTTATTTCATTTAAAATTGACAACAGCTGTTTCAACACACTTCATCTTCATCAGATGAATGTCATACATATAAGTAAATTTGATACAAATAAATATAACATTTATTTATATTTATGATAGTCATCTGATGAAGACACAGTGTATTGAAACAGCTGTGCGAATGTTAAATGAATGTTTATAAAAATCATATAATATTTTGATAGTTTTATTTATTAAATACTAGCGTACCCGGCAGACGCTGTCCTGCCCGAAGTTCAATTCTCATAGGCTATCATGGGCGGACGATAAAAATGTTACTCTTTTACCATAAAATTCAGAAATTAGGACGTAATTAGATATTATTAAATAAGTTCGCAAGAAAACCTCTTACAGCCTACTGTTGTGGCTCAAGAAGTGTGAATGATGACGTCACATAGTCATGAACATTAGAATTGTACCATCCTTTCCAGACAAGCGTCATATAACAATTATATTAGAGTGAACAAAAAAAAGATAAATTGATGAGAGTGAGTCAAAACATTTTTTTTCTTTTTTTTTTTTCCAGCTAGATTTAATTTCTGACCCATACTGGCCGACATTCCATAGGAAGAAATGTTTCCCCCGTAGAGACTGGAACCAGCGTAAGTCCCGTAGTTCTGCGCCAAGACTTCTTGCCTTAACCACTCGGCTACCGCGCGACACTATTGGTATCAATGAAAGACAAAAATGGTTATTGTGAGTTATCCGTAAGAGATAAGGAACTCTTGGTATCAATGAAAGACATAAATGGTTTTTGTGAGTTATCCGTAAGAGATAAACATGTGCTGTCGCGGACTTTTTTGTAGAGCTTTTTGAGATATTCAATTCTCTGTACATTAATTTTGTGTATTTCTTATGGTTTAGGCAGCGTAAGCCATTTAAGCATCCAAAGAGCTACTTTTTTCACGTTTTCCACTACAAAGGGCGATTTTAAGTATGTAGGAGTTGAATATCACAACTCTCTTATATCCTATGTTCATCCCGGAAATCTCGTGAACATTTTGCAAAAATCCCCATCACAATCGGATCAACAGTATGGCCGCGCATAACGTACGAACAAACAAACAAACATTAATTTTTATGTATAACTGTAGGCTTTCACGGCCGGCGTCTTGATCCCTATTAGGTTTGTCTTCCGGGCATATAGGCCGTGGTCCAGTCGTTCTTCTACTCGACGTTTCGTCTACTGCTGCGGTAGACATCATCAGGAGATACTGCGTGCTCTCTGTGAACTCCTCAACAGTCGGCTGCAGACTGGCTGGTCGTTGGAAACTCCCTGCAGCCGACTGTTGAGGAGTTCACAGAGAGCACGCAGTATCTCCTGATGATGTCTACCGCAGCAGTAGACGAAACGTCGAGTAGAAGAACGACTGGACCACGGCCTATATGCCCGGAAGACGAACCTAATAAGGATTAATTTTTATATATAAGATTTAGGTGGAGGTTAAGCTATTACATTTTTAAATAAAAAACAAAAGCAATCTTCTTCTTCACGGTTTAGGCTTATTTACTAGCCTGTTCCGGCTCCAAATTGCTGCTCTTTCCATTTTCCCAAGCTTCTTCTTCCTCGTGGTGAATAGCTGTATGCTGCTTTTGGTATTCTATTCTCAGTCATCCTCGCCAAGTGTTCTTTCCAGTTTGTTCTGTATTTCTCTATTGTTGTGTTTAATTCCTCTATTTTTAGTTGTCTTATTTCTGTGTTATGTTTTTGTCTGTTCTTTGATATCCTGCTATTGGTCTGAGGAATCTCATTTCAGCAGCTTGTATCCTGGCAGATTGTTGTGTTGTCGTTGTCCATGTATCGAACCATAAGTAATAATAGGCACTGTCATTGTCTTGTATAATTTCATTATAGAGTCTTTCCTGGCTTTATTTTTCAAAGTTCTTTTCGGTGTACCTGTTATATAAATAAACTTATTTATTTTGTTATTTATGTCTGTTTCTCCTGTGTATGATATTTCGCAACCTAGGAAGTTATATGTTACTACTTGTTCTATTGGTTTATTTTCTAATATTATCTTTGTCCGAACTGGATGAGCACCCTTGAAGGCCATTGTTTTTTTATTTTTGTGAGAATGTTTCCATGTTGTATTTTTCTGATATTTCATTTAGTTTATATAGCATTCTTTGTAGTTCGTCTTCTGTTTTTGCTATTAAAACCTGGTCATCTGCAAAGGCAACAAAAGTAATATATAAATAATATAGGGCCTACAGCAAGATGACTAAAATGTATAAATTTTAATAAATAAAGCGTCTAATAGCTAGATCGCGTTAAAGAGAAGAGAAGAGATGTTAAATTAATGAACATCGTTACCCTCGACACGAGGAGAGAATGCTCTCCTGAGATTTCCGACATCTTGACCTAATAATCTTCATATATCAGTTTGGTTGTCTTATTTATAGTCTATTCTAACACCCACAACATGTGTCGAGTTCACAGACCGTTTCCAACAAACATAATTGCATTAAGTTATGTAGGTAGCCATTTGTGGTTTCCTTAACTGCTAATTGTTCCATCCATCTAATTTTAGATTTGTTCCTTAACCATTTATATTTATTTTTTTATTATCTAACAGGTTTTAAATCTTAAAAACTTCTTATTAAGTTTTGATTTTCTTCTCCATTCATATCTATCTTCCAGTCTCCATGCTGCAGTCCCCTGTAAGTAAAGTAAAGCGATCCCACAACAGGCTCGGAGGCCCTTGGGGTAGTAGGAGGTTAAGGCTCCCACTTTTTCTAGACAATCGGCACTTCATCAAATTCATAATTCTCTCTATCCATGTCTTCTTAAGATTTGAGAATAAAATCCCTAGGAAACATTTTGGACCAAAGAGAGATGAACAGACAGGTGAATGCAGAAGACTACATAACAGTGAACTAAATGGTCTTTATAAGAAGCCAGATATAATGAGAACAGTTAAGTATCGTAGACTGCGTTGGGCAGAACATGTGGAACGAATGGAGAATGAAAGACGTGCATGGAAGCTTCTTGTAGGAAAGCCAGAGGGAAAACGCCCGGTTTGTAGTCCAAGAATGAGGTGGGAGAATAACATTAACTATGATTTGAGGGAAGTAGATTATACAGGGAATGATTTGAAAACATTAGCTGAGGATATGGACGTATGGAGGGCTTATGTCCGCGCGGCCATGAACCTATGGGCCTATGGGTTCGATAGTACCAGTGAGTTGGTTACTTAGTCATATCTTCTTAAGTCTCCCTCTCATTTATATTTAAGAATCTAAAAAAAGTGTGATTCCGGTAAAACATAACGTAGGTGGTTAAGACAAGATGGAAGATTGAAGTTCGATTTCCAGTGGGGAATTTTTAACCTAGGCTAACATTCTTTATACGAATGTGTCTAAATGGCTCAAAGAGTAGGGTGCGTGTAGGCAAACAGTTTTCAGACACTTTTGAAATCCAGAATGGGTTGAAGCAAGGAGATGCACTATCTCCTCTACTATTTAATTTTGTACTAGAGCATGCCATTAAATCTTTAGAGAATGAGGAAGGCTTACAACTCAATGGTATTAATAAGCTGTTAGTTTATGCTGATGATGTAGTACTACTGGCCGATAGCGAGGAGATACTAAAGGCCAACAGGCACACACTATTGAGTAACACTAAGAAATTAGGACTGGAAGTAAATATCAGTAAAACTAAATATATGACCACACGTAGAAATTCAGTATATAATGGAAATGGACAGCTAATGACAAATGAGGGAAATGAGGAAATTTTGAGGAAGTGGCTGAATTCAAATACCTAGGAACAATAATCACAAATAGGAATGAGATGCACAAAGAAATTAAACATAGGCTCAATTCTGGAAATGCGTGCTATTATGCATTGCAGAGATGTCCCAACTCCTTTCAAAAAACGTTAAGCTGAAAATATATAAAACTATTATTCTACCAGTTATATTATATGGGTGCGAAACATGGACTCTTACTTTAAGGGAGGAAAGGAGATTACAAGTATTTGAGAATAAAGTTCTTAGAAAAATTTTTGGACCAAAGAGAGATGAACAGACAGGTGAATGGAGAAGACTACATAACAATGAACTACTTGGTCTTTATAGGAAGCCAGATATAATAAGACCAGTTAAGTCTCGTAGACTGCGATGGGCAGGACATGTTGCGCGTATGGGGAATGGAAGACGTGCATGGAAGCTTCTTGTAGGAAAGCCAGAGGGAAAACGCCCAGTTGGTAGACCAAGAATGAGGTGGGAGAACAACATTAACTATGGTTTGAGGGAAGTAGATTATACAGGGAATGATTGGAAAGCATTAGCTCAGGATAGGGATGTATGGAGAGCTTATGTCCGCGTGGCCATGAACCTACGGGTTCGATAGTGCCAGTGAGTAAGTAAGTAAGTAAGCCTAACATTGTGGCAGCACCATGACACTGGAGTGACTCAGCCTCTGATATAAATGAGAACCAAACACATGTTCTCGGGATAAAGTATCCTTCACGCAGGACTGATACTCGTGCTGGGTGGAACCGTAAATTCTCCACTGCCAAGATCTTAGTTTTTTTTCCCTCTAGCAAAGTCCATCCCTCAGCACCGTAAGTCATTATGCTTTCCACAACAGACTTCAAAATCCTCTTCTTCGTGTGGTTTGACATGGTTCTACTCCACAGTACTCCATTCAACATTTTTATGGCTCTTCGTGCTTGTACCAACCTGCTATCTACTTCAGCTTTACAACTCCCTGATTCATCATTAAGTGATCCCAAATATTTAAATTTTTTAACAGCTCTAATAATTCCTTGGGATAGGGATATATCTCGTCCACTTCCTCCTACTACAAGATATTCAGTTTTTTCCATGTTTACTCTTAATCCTCCTATTTCAAAAGCATTTAGAAGTTTTCTCATCATGTTGATATTGAATAATGAAATATATTCACAAAAAAAAACAACGTGATACAAAATTTAAAAAATATAAAACCACACTGAAGCTAGCACAGGAGACAATTTCCATACTAACTTGTTAGTGTGACAGTTATTATTAAAAAAAATGTGTCCTCCAAAAATATTAGTTGTTCACACGACACAATGGCTGTTCATATTTCTTTTTTCGTGTTCATAGAGGCATTCAAGAAGTACTAATATGTGAAAATTCCCACTATTACATGTGTTTGCTATTGTAATGTGTCTTTATACGTATGTTTTATTATGTAGCTGCTTATTTTTTTTTACTGAAAGAGGAATGTAATTTCTTTTCTAGAATTCAACCTTAACATTTATTAATTATAACCTAATATTAAAATTAAAATTTTTGTAGCCACTTGAAGTAAATATCAATAAAACTAAATATATGGTCACACATAAAAATACATTATATAATAGAAATGGACAACTAATGCCAAATGAGGGGCACGCCGTAGCGTAGTGGTTAAGGCGATGCGCTACAAGCCAGAAGATCGAGGGTTCGAGTCCCAGTGGGGTCAGGATTTTTAAACTGACCCAAACCTTCTGGCGGCACTATGGTCCTGGAGTCGACTCAGCCTCTAACGGAAATGAGCACCAGGCGCTTGTTCTTGGGGGAAAGGCGGCCGTCACGCAAGGCTGACACCAAGTGCCGATTGTCTAGAAAAAGTGGGATCTTTAACCTCCTACTGCCCCAAGGGTCTCCTGAGGCCAGTGGGATCACTTTACTTTTAATGACAAATGAGGAAAATTTTGAGGAAGTGACTGAATTCAAATACCTAGGGACCTAGGAACAATAATCACAAATAGGAATGAGATGCGCAAAGAAGTCTCAATTCTGGAAATGCGTGTTATTATGCATTACAGAGACTCTTGACTTCCCCAACTCCTTTCAAAAAACATTAAACTGAAAATATATAAAACTGTTTTTATTCCAGTTATATGGGTGCGAAACATGGACTTATACTTTAAGGGAGGAAAGGAGATTACGAGTATTTGAGAATAAAGTTCTTAGAAAATTTTTTGGACCAAAGAGAGACGAACAGACAGGTGACTGGAGAAGACTACATAACAATGAACTACTTGGTCTTTATAGGAAGCCAGATATAATAAGAACAGTTAAGTTCTCGTAGACTGCGATGGGAGGACATGTGGCATGAATGGGGGATGAAAGACGTGCATGGAAGCTTCTTGTAGGATAACCAGAGGGAAAACGCCTAGTTGGTAGATCAAGAATGAGGTGGGAGAATAACATTAACTATGATTTGAAGGAAGTAGATTATACAGGGAATGATTGGAAAGCATTAGCTCAGGATAGCGATAGTGCCAGTGAGTTAGTTATTTATCTTGACTTGAAAAACTCATAGCGTTTTTTTTTATTTAGGTTTGGAGGGTATAGTTATTATTTATAAGAACAGAAAACATGTTAGTATGGATTACAAACAATCTAATTAAAACACACAAAAAATTCTCTTATATATTTTACCTTTACTGCCTTCAAAATATATTTTATAACCTAAAATTAGAGATGTTTTGAAATTAGAGAAATTATTGGCCTATATAAAATGCAAAATTACATAGGAAATAGACCTGAAAGTAAAAATAAAATGCATTAAAATAATTTAACAATTGCTTATTTGGAGTAACAAATTATTAATAAGTGATTAACATTTTATTATATGAAGGAATCTGTGCAAAATGTATTCATCCCTTCTAAACATTTATCTACACATGCATATATGAAACATTAAGTCAAATTATAATTTTCCATAATTATAGGCTACTTATCTATCTGTCTGTTTATCCAACTATCCATGCATCCATTCATCAATCCACGCATTTATCTGTATATTGATCTATCTCTCTATCCACTTATTTATCCACCTGTGTATAATATATATCATCATCCTTGACGGATTAGCTCTTTGCCTGTCCGATCTCACATAATAATAATAATAATAATAATAATAATAATAATAATAATAATAATAATAACTTACTTACTCACTGGCACTATCGAACCCGTAGGTTCATGGCCGCGCGGACATAAGCTCTCCATACATAATAATAATAATAATAATAATAATAATAATAATAATAATAATAATAATAATAATAATAATAATAATAATAATAATCCATCCATCCATAGTAATTCTGCCCGAAGGCAGGTCCTTCACTGCAATCATAGCATTTTCATGCTATGCTTGCAGCTTTACTAGGGAATTGTGTAGGCGTGGTAGCTTCCCGTTGCTTTCCACACCGGTGAAGGATGATGATGATGATAATGATAATGGTAAGGATGATAATGATAAGGATGATGGCCATATGATTTCGGGGACCGTTTGGGCCTTAAAGTTTTCCTGACGTTTGTCTTACAGGTGAGGAAAAACCCCGATAAAAAACCTCACCCAGAAAAACTGTCCCGACCGGGGATCGAACCCGGGCCCGCTGCGTGACAAGGCAGCACGCTACCTCGAGACCACAGTGGTGGAAATAATAATAATAATAATAATAATAATAATAATAATGTTTTATTTATTCTGGCAGAGTTAAGGCCATAAGGCCTTCTCTTCCACTCAACCAGCACAAATACAAATAAATATTTGACAAATATAGATATACACTATACTAATTATAAACAGTTAAAGATACATGGGGGCACGCCGTAGCGTAGTGGTTAAGGCACTGAGCTACAAGCCGGAGGGTCGAGGGTTCAAGTCCCGTTGGGGTCAGGATTTTTAAACTGACCCAAACCCTCTGGCGGCACTATGCCCCTGGGGTCGACTCAGCCTCTAACTGAAATGAGTACCAGACGCTTGTTCTGGGGTAAAGGCGGCCGTCACGCAGGGCTGACAACCCGGGTGACATAAAGTTCCGATTGTCTAGAAAAAGTGGGAGCCTTAACCTCCTACTACCCCAAGGGCCTCCTGAGGCCTGTCGTGGGATCACTTTACTTTTAAAGATTCATTAAATATAGCAATGTAAATTTCATGTACAAACAACATTTTACACGATAATAACAATAATAATACTTATGATGATAATAATAATAATAATAATGATAATATGATAATAATAATTATAATAATAATATAAGCCTAATAATATAAATATGATAAGTTATACGAGAAACACCAATTAATATATATAATCTGTTCAGCCCAACGCTTTCTTGGTCTTCCCACCGATCTTCGTCCTACAGGATTATACATCAATGCCATCTTTGGTATTCTATCCTCTGTCATTCTTTACAGATGCTCCTTCCAATTGTTCCTATGTTCTTCTATTTGTTGAAGAAGTGGTTGTACTTTTAATTCCTCTCTAATATTTTCATTTCGAGTATGTTCTTCTTTTGTACAACTTTTCACAGCCCGTAGGAATCTCATTTCCGCTGCCCGTAATTTACTTTTTTTCTTTTGCCTTCAGGACCCAGACCTCACTTCCATACATCGCCATTGGTAGTGCCATCGTCGAGTAAAATCTTAGCTGCGTATCCTTTCTTACTTTGTTCCACAGTATTCGTCTGATTATTCCACAAATATGTTGAAATTTCTGTATTTTCTTATTTGTACATTGATCTTCGTCATAAGTTATATCGCAACCATATATATATAATCTTCCAAACAAATCTAAGGCCCAAAGTCTGTTACAGTTTCAGTGAAGCATTTTAGGTCCATTTTTCTCTGACGTTCCAAAGATCTCTCCCCATGAGGACGTTATTGAAGCATGGCTTTTGGAAGTCTACTATGATTAATATTGTTGTACGTGGATTTCCATTGTAACTGGTAATATATTTAATATATATATATATATATATATATATATATATATATATCCCTATTGTACCTACGTATCACCATAGCCCTGGTATCGATTCAGCTCCTAATTCAACTGAGTACAAGGCGCTTGTTGTAGGTGTAATGACGGCAGTCACGTAGGGCTTGTAACTCGGCTGACATCTTGACGATTATATATAACTATGTACCTACCTATGTCAGTTTGTCTGTGTGTATGTCTATATAGTAATGTACTTACCTCTTTACATGTATGTCTGACTTTATATAGTTTATATGTATATATTTATATCTACGTGGGGGCACTCTGTAGCGTGGGTGGTTAAGACAATACGCTACAAACCGGAAGATCGATGATTCGAGTCCCAGTGTGGTCAGGATTTTTAAACTGAGCCAAAAATCTTCTGGTGGCACCATGTCCCTGGGGTCGACTCAGCCTATAACGAAAATAAGTACCAGACGCTTGTTCTGGGGTAAATTCGGCCGTCATGCATGGCTGAAAACCCGACTGACTTCAAGTGCGGAAAATCTAGAAAAGGTGTGAGCCTTAATTTCTTACTATCCCTGGGGTCTCCTATGACCTTTAGTGGGATCACTTTACCTCGTAACTATTTATTTAGATTTTTCTGTAAATGTGTGTATGTTTGTCTGATCTCCTGGATCTATTTTGTTGTTGGCAATAATGGACGTTAGTCGTTTGTGTGTCCATTAGCATTTGGCATGCGAAACATATAAACTGCATACAAGCTTTTATCCGCGGGACCACCCGAGCTCTTGGTTTTAGTACCTTAATATCCAAGACCTAAAAGCTATAAAGAGCTCTCGTCTGTGTAGAATAATTGTGTTTCTTTTGCTATTTTGTCATAAATCGTGTTTTTGTGACCAGGAATGGCGACAATGCCGAATCAAGATGAGATTTTAGTCGGTCGACTCGTAAACCCGTCATCGCAGTCTTCTAAAAGTTGTAAAAAAATCTGGCGACATAAATTGTACTGAAATCACTTTATAAAGCGATCTTATTGGCTATCTTCGGGTTAAAAGCGGATTAACTCGTTTCTCCACGCTGTGGTCTCGAGGTGGCGTGCTGCCTTGTCACGCAGCGGGCCCGGGTTCGATCCCCGGTCGGGACAGTTTTTCTAGGTGAGGTTTTTATCGGGGTTTACTCTCACCTGTATGACAAATGTCAGGAAAACTTTAAGGCCCAAACGGTCCCCGAAATCATATGGCCATCATCATCACCTTTCCTGTCATCATCATCATCATCATCATCATCAGTCCTTCACCGGTGTGGAAAGCAAACGGGAAGCTTCCACACCTACAATCACTTAGTAAAGTTTGCAAGCATAGTATGAAAATGCTATGATTGCAGTGAAGGACCTGCCTTCGGGCAGAATGACTATGGACGGATGGGTGGATTTATTCTGGCAGAGTTAAGGCTTTCTCTTTAAATTCAAACAAGCACAATCTACAAATATATTAATAAATATATATATATATATCTATATATATATAGATATTTGACAATATAGATATACACTATAGTAATTATAAACAGCTAAAGATACATTAAATGTAGCAATGTAAATTTCATGTACAAACAACATTTATACGTTAATAACAATAATAATACTTACGGTAATGATAATAATAATAATAATAATAATAATAATAATATAATATATAATAATATATACGTACATAAGTCCACCGCTGTGGTCTCGAGGTAGCGTGCTGCCTTGTCACGCAGCGGGCCGGGTTCGATCCCCGGTCGGGACAGTTTTTCTGGGTGAGGTTTTTTCGGGGTTTTTCCTCACCTGTAAGACAAATGTCAGGAAAACTTCTAGGTCGAAACGGTCCCCGAAATCATATGGCCATCATCATCATCCTTCATCGGTGTGGAAAGCAACGGGAAGCTACCACACCTACAATTCACTAGTAAAGCTCCAAAGCATAGCATGAAAATGCTATGATTGCAGTGAAAGACCTGCCCTCGAGCAGAATTACTATGGATGGATGGATGGATGGATAAGTATATAGCTAAGTAGATACAATCCGAAGATTCCTGATGGGCTATGACCTCAGATGTTGAAATGAATATAAATAAGAATGCATGTCATTTTTAAACACGTTTAACTGTTAAACGTTTTTTCGCGGTGCAAATGGTAAAAAAAAGCGTACGTATATAAACAAGAATTAAATTTAAACGCTTTCAAGCGTTAAAAGATTTTTTTTTCAACACTTTACATAACTGTACAGTTGCACTTTAATACCTGAAATCAACTTACTGAAGTAACACTTCTACAGTAAGGGCCAGTTTCACCAACAGAGGTAACTGTTTTACGCCAGTTTAAGCTATGCATTATACATAGAGAAAACTGGCGTAATACAGTTACGTTTGTTGGTGAAACTTGCCCTAAGTTTGAACACATTGATTTTCACTGTATTAGTAGAGTACAACACTGTATATAACTAATTCACTGGCACTATCGAACCTGTAGGTTCATGGCCGCACGGAAATAAGCTCTCTATACATCCTTATCCTGAGCTAATGTTTTCCAATCATTCCCAGTCATAGTTAGTTATTCTCCCATCTCATTCTTGGTATACCAACTGAACGTTTTCCCTCTGGTTTTCCTACAAGAAGCTTCCATGCACCTCTTTCATCCCACAGCCCACGAGACTTAACTGTTCTTATTATATCTGGCTTCCTATAGATATAGGTCATTATTATGTTGTTTTCTGTTCACCTGAATGTTCATCTCTTTTTGGCCCAAATGTTTTCTAAGAACTTTATTCTCAAATACTCATGATCTCCTTTACTCCCTTAAAGTAAGAGCCATGTTTCGCACCCATATAATATAACTGGTAGAATAATAGTTTTATATATTTTCAGTTTAATGTTTTTTGAAAGGAGTTGGGACATCAAGAGTCTCTGCAATGCATAATAACACGCATTTCCAGAATTGAGCCTATGTTTAATTTCTTTGTGCATCTCATTCCTATTTGTAATTATTGTTACAACACTGTATATTAATAATAATAATAATAATAATAATAATAATAATAATAATAATAATATTTATTTCTGTTATTACATTTATCGTGGGACACTCCATAGCGTAATTGGTTAAGACAATACGATACAAGTCGGAGGGTAGAGGATTCGAAACCCGGTGGGGTCAGGATTTTTAAACTGATCCATACCTTCTGGTTGCACCATGACGCTGGGGTCATCTCAGGCTCTAATCGAAATGAGTACCAAACACTTGTTCTGGGGGTAAAGGCAGCAGTCACGCAGGGTTAACAACCTGGCTGATATGAATTGTCTAGAAAAAGTGGGAGCCTTGCCCTTCTACTACCCCAAGGATCTCCTAAGGCCTGTAATGGGATCATTTTTACTATAGGTAACCGAATTTAATTAAATATTTTTACTCTCATGTGACATAATTATAACTTAGGCCCATTTTTTCACTAATAGAATTTAATTGGAGGTGGAGAGCGATCCGTGATGTATCCATATGAAGGAAAAAGTGTGTTCCCACATTGTCACCATCTAATAGGCCTATATAAAAATGAATGTTTCGTTTCTTTCTTTCTTGGTTTGTTTGTTCGTATTCTATGCGCGGCCATACCGTTGATCCGATTTTGATGTTTTTTTTTAAAAATGTTCAGGAGATTCACGGGATGAACATAGGCTATAAGGGGGTTGTAATACTCATCCCTAAAAATCACCCTTTGTAGCGAAAAACGTGAAATAAAGTCCCTATTTTGACGCTTAAATGGCTTACGTTGCCTAAACCATAACAAATACACAAAATTAATGTACGCAGAATTGAATATCTAAAAAAAAAACTCTACAAAAAAGTCCGCGACAGCATATGTTTATCTTTTACGGATAACTCACAATAACCATTTTTGTCTCTCATTGATTCCAAGAAGATCGGGATAAGTAGATTTCCGGGCAAGCGTGCTCTGCCATACCGTTCATGCTATTGTGATGAGGCTTTTTGCAAAGTGTTCAGGAGATTCCGGGGATGAACATTGGCTAAAAGAGAGTTGTAATACTCAACCCCTTCACCCCTAAAAGTCACTCTTTGTAGTGAAATAAAGTCCCTATTTTGACGCTTAAATCGCTTACGCTGCCTAAACCATAACAAATACACCAAATTAATGTACACAGAATTTTAATACTTCAAAAAAATCTACAAAAAAGTCCGCGACAGCATATGTTTACCTTTTACGGATAACTCACAATAACAATTTTTGTCTTTCATTGATTCAAAGAAGACCGGGATAAGTAGATTCCCGGGCAAGCGTGATCTGCCATACCGTTCATCCGATTGTGATGGGGCTTTTTGCAAAATGTTCAGGAGATTCCGGGGATGAACATTGGCTAAAAGAGAGTTGTAATGCTCAACTCCTTCACCCCTAAAAATCACTCTTTGTAGTGAAATAAAGTCCCTATTTTGACGCTTAAATGGCTTACGCTGCATACACCAAATTATTGTACACGGTATTGAATATGTCAAAAAACTGTACAAAAAAGTCCGCGACAGCATATGTTTATCTTTTACGGATAACTCACAATAATCATTTTTGTGATTAATTGATGTCAAGAAGATCGGGATAAGCTGATTCCCGGGCAAGCATAGCAGCTCAAGGCTGGTGGTAAAAAGCCATTAACATTTATTTAGGAGTAGCAGCGCACGCCGGGTATTAGCTAATAAGAGATAAGATTCACTTTGGATTTACTTGTTTCACTTAGGGTTCACTCAGGGTACAGCTGTCTCTCTTAAGAGGGAAGTCTTGTATAAATAAAAGCATGTGTCAACACATTAAATCTTTAGAGAATGAGGAAGGCTTACAACTGAATGGTATTAATAAGCTGTTAGTTTATGCTGATGATGTAGTACTACTGGCCGATAGCGAGGAGATACTAAAGGCCAACACGCACACACTATTGAGTAACACTAAGAAATTAGGACTGGAAGTAAATATCAGTAAAACTAAATATATGGTCTCACGTAGAAATACATTATATAATGGAAAATGGACAGCTAATGACAAATGAGGGAAATTTTGAGGAATTGGCTGAATTCAAATACCTAGGAACAATAATCACAAATAGGAATGAGATGCACAAAGAAATTAAACATAGGCTCAATTCTGGAAATGCATGCTATTATGCATTGCAGAGACTTTTGATGTCCCAAACTCCTTTCAAAAAATGTTAAGCTGAAAATATATAAAACTATTATTCTACCAGTTATATTATATGGGTGCGAAACATGGACTCTTACTTTAAGGGAGGAAAGGAGATTACGAGTATTTGAGAAATAAAGTTCTTAGGAAAATTTTGGACCAAAGAGAGATGAACAGACAGGTGAATGGAGAAGACTACATAACAATGAACTACATGGTCTTTATAGGAAGCCAGATATAATAAGAACAGTTAAGTCCCGTAGACTGCGATGGGCAGGACATGTTGCGCGTATGGGGAATGAAAGACGTGCATGGAAACTTCTTGTAGGAAAGCCAGAAGGAAAACGCCCAGTTGGTAGACCAAGAATGAGGTGGGAGAACAACATTAACAATGATTTGAGGGAAGTAGATTATACAGGGAATGATTGGAAAGCATTAGCTCAGGATAGGGATGTATGGAGAGCTTATGTCCGTGCGGCCATGAACCTACGGGTTCGATAGTGCCAGTGAGTAAGTAAGTAAGTAAGTATGTGTCAACACAATAGTCCCGTGCTATAGTCGAGTAAATTGAGCCAAAAAGTGAATTATTTGTGTTAACTACAAATTGTGTGACACTTGCAACGAAATTCAGTATATGTTATTTTTTATTAAGGATTTTCTCCACAGTAGTTATCCTTCAGTCCAAATGTATTTTGCTCGGCCACTGATTTCTGTTCTCAGCATCTTCTTCTTTGAGGTTTCTGCTGATAATGTTTATTGTCACTTCATCCATCCACTGTTCCCTGAGTTTTCCCCTCTTCTTCCTGTCTTCACCATTCCAATCTAGCATCATTCTTAGGTTTTATTATTCTCCATCCTCTAATGATTAATTGGATTTAATAAATACATAAATAAATATGTTATATTGCAGATTTTCGCTGATATAAGTATGAATAAGAAAGTTTTCTAGAGTTTTCCGCGTCATGGATTCAAGTTCGGCCTCTGGCCACTGATTCCGACGTTTCGGCATGATCCCATATGCCGTTATCAAGGAATGATAAGTTCGAGTCACATGTTTAGGTCTTATATAATTAAACATATAGAGTTTTCTCTGTGGTCCGTTTCCGAAGACGTACACCCGTCCAAGGTTTAGTTATGTAGTTAAACATATTCAGTTTTCAGTATGGTCCGTTTCGGAAGCCGTACACCCATCCAAGCGTCGACCACACTCCATGTTGCCCAACCGTGAAAACTGAGGTTGTTTAACTACATAAGAACTAAACCTTGGATGGGTGTACATCTTCGGAAACGGACCACAGAGAAAACTCTATATGTTTAATTATATAAGACCTAAACCTGTGACTCGAACTTATCATTCCTTGATAATGGCATGTGGGATCATGCCGAAACGTCGCAATCAGAGGCCAGAGGCCGAACTTGAATCCATGATGCGGAAAACCCAAGAAAACATTCTTATATATATATATATATATATATATATATATGAGACCAGGGGTTGTAAGGGGTAGTGACATGTGTATAACCTCTCCTACCCAATTCTCATCCTCACCTTCTCGTGGTACAACCCGTTTTCACAAACGAGGCTCTGAGGACCGAGTCACGGCGGTATAACCGTTCCATCAGGTACTGAGTAAATGCGGTATCCTAATGTCTGTCCAGAGACTAAAAGGTAGCAGTCCTACCACTGGACTACTTAGCGTCGGGCCAGTAACCTGTCCTAAGGAACTTCAAAACTACTTTCAAGTCTCAACACGAAAAAAGCCTGATCACAAAAAAAAATGAAGACATCTTAGAAGAATTACACATGGAATCTTTAGAAAACAAATTTTTTTATTATAAGTCAAGATGGATACAACATGTTCATCGAATGGAAGATCACAGAATACCCAAACTAATGTTAAGATATCAACCCGCAGGAAGAAGAAGACCAGGACGTCCACTCAAAAGACTTCTGGATGGTGTTTCTCTTGAGGCCGAAACAGGTCAACAAATGACCTAAATTCGTGAATGTGCTATGATGATGATGATGATATATGAGACCCTTAGAAGCCAAGGGGTGTACAAGTGACAAATTATTACTTTTGGAGTTGAGTGTAGGTTTTGGTAGTTTAAGCAGGCACTAATCCGAGTGGTCAAAGGATATAAGTAAAAATCTGTCTGCTGCTGAAATCTAGTGGCTGAAAAGGAAACTGCTAAGACAATCTCAACTTTGAATATCATTTACTCAAAACTTACCTTTTGTAACTTATACCCCTTGGCTTCTAAGGGTGTCATGCGTGAATATAATTTGCATAAGAAAACATCATGAATGTACGCTACAATGTATGTAAAAACAAACCCCGCTGGCATAGGCGACGCTAAAAAAAAATCCTAGATGCGACGTGATCACGAACGATGTTCAAGGGTCTCGCAATGAAATTGGAACAAAAACATTATAGAGGATCAACAGTAATCTAACAAAGTTTGTGTTTTTCTGAAAAAATCACCAGCGACAAAGTCGCGAGTGGTTTTGTCTAAAGAAAAACTCAACCTCGCGTTGGATTTGGAGTGATTTCGTATTTAACGAATAATACAACATCAAAAGCTAAGAATAATTATCCATCCATCCATCCATAGTAATTCTGCCTGAGGGCAGGTCTTTCACAGCAATCATAGCATTTTCATGCTATGCTTGCAGCTTTACTAGGGAATTGTAGGTGTGATAGCTTTCCATACCGGTGAAGGATGATGATGGCCATATGATTTCGGGGACCGTTTGGGCCTTAAAGGTTTCCTGACATTTGCCTTACAGATGAGGAAAAACCCCGATGAAAACCTCACCCAGAAAAATTGTCCCGACCGGGGATCGAACGCACCTTGAGACCAAAGCGGTGGACAATGTTTAATATTTACCAAATTTGAGGTTATGTAATGAGGTCTTACTTCCGGGCGATTTCTAAGCCGGCTATATAGTTATAAATAGCATATCTTTACTGTTAAATCTCTTTGGGCTTGGGAAAAATGAATAACAGATTATTGTATGAGAAATAACTATTAACAATAATACAGATTTATCATACAACATTTAATAATTTTTTTAGACTATTTAACTCATGCCACAAATGCTAGTCAATGACCAATCACGTTTCAATTAATTTTGTTTTACAACCAATGGCAGTCGTGTTTCACCTCGCTCTTTATCGATTTCTCTTTATCAGCTCCTGCTTTTGTGATAAAGAAAGCTCTTCCTTTTTAATGTTCTGAACAGGACAGAACATTATTTTTCTCCAACAAATACATTGAATATAGCAAATAATGAACATATTCCTTGATTTTACTGAGTTCTTTACTAAAAAAATAAATGAATAACCCGTAATGTTGATTATGATATATAGTTTGATGTGTTTCATTATTTCTCCACTTGGGTGCACACTTATTGCGATCTTATTTGGCAATAAATAATATGATCAAGGTGCAGTGAATGAACATAACCTCACATTTCTGATTTGTTTTCAAACATCGCCGTTTACATTAAATATATAAATATTTTAAAATAACTATAGTTAAGTAATGATTTGTGAGTAAACAGCTTAATTTTATTCGTTAAATAGTCCTAACAAATGCCACTCCTGATTTCCAAATTCTCTAGATAAATTGGAAATCACTCGTGGCATTACTTATGAACAACATAAATAATTTTTTTTTAAGTAGTTTTCTGTTGGCATTTCTTGCTGTACCATATCGGTCGTACATTGTTGAATCAATCCTTGTCAAAGAGGTTAATTTGCGAAGATATCTCTCATTATGAACAGGAAGAAGCAAAATTACCGGTTTATGAGATAAATAGACAATATAACTTTTTAAAAGCATCCTTATGTAGTAGTCCTATATTTAACATTATAATTTCCATAAATCTTGATGACATGTGTTTTTTGGTGTTAAGAACAATCTTGAATTTTATTATAGTGACTAATTTATACTAACAATGATTTTAGGCGATTGGTGCACATAACCAAGATATCGTTTACTTGAATGAAGTAACCCACCTAATAGATTATTTGATGTGTTAATGATGACCAAGTGACGTCTAAGATGTTTCCCCGATATGGAGTAAGACCAAAAACGACCTCTCCGACACCACATCCTACGAAGACGCATAAAACCACTCTTATTCTTTCTATGGACCATCACAATGATGGATGGAAATCCCGCAGTTATGCAAGGTGATTACATACTTAGTAACCCATCATATTTTAAATTCAAAGAATGCATTTTGTGTTGGATTCGTAATTTATATTTGTACTGCAATTTCTAGAAACTTAGTTTTTGGAAAATTACTTTTTAATATATATATATATATATTTTTCCATTTATTAGCCTTATTCGTTCGTAAGTCGTCATCATGGTGATCCGTCTGGCTTTGTAAAAGACAAAACACGGAAGTATCACTAATAATAGAAATTTAAAATTAGATATAATAATGTTTGCAGATGATCTTGTTTTACTGGCAACATCTGAAGATGATTTACAATGGTCAGTACATAATTTAAATTTGATAGCCCAGAAATATTCAATGGAAATATCTACCAATAAAACTAAAATAATGGCCTTTTGTGGAAAGTCCCCACAATACCAAGCAAAATTTGTTTAAATAACAAAATTTTAGAGAGAGTTAATGAGTTTACTATTTAGGATAGGCCTATAAACTCTCTTTCGTTGAAATTTGGATTTATCAGAGAAAATTGCGAAATTCAAACAAATCAATGGGGATCATTAATAGAGTTTTAAAACCTTCATTAGTGCAAAAATCCACTCGTACTCGTCTTTATCAAATAATGGCTCGACCAGTCCTATGTTATGGCAGTGAAGCGTGGACTATAAGGACGAGAGATGAAAGCAGACTAACAGCTTGTGAGAAGAGATTTATGCGCCGAACAGCTGGCTACACCAAATGGGATCAAAAGGAAAATGTAGAAATCCTTCAAGAACTTAATGTGTCACCAATACTGGACTACATCTCCAGATATCAGCTAAACTGGAAGGAACATGTCTCAAGAATGGCTATATCCAGGATCCCCAAGGCAATAATGAACTACTGTCCAAATGGGAAACGGTCACTTGGTCGACCTATGAAAATATGGCACGAAAACCGCTTTCTCAGGCCGTAACAGTTCTTCTAGGGCTAATACCTGGCAGGATGATGATGATGTCTTTTTAATATTTTATTTGTTTTATTTAACTTGATTTTACTACAACAATACATCTAAATTATTTAGGCTACTTGTATTTTTATAATTATGTAAGCTGTATTTGGGTTCGTCTCCAGTTCATTTGTTATTGAATCATTATGTAATCTATCCATGCGAGTACATCCTTTAGGGATATTAAAATTTAATTTCACGGTATGGTTTTGTTTTCTAAAAACAACAATGATCCGCACCTTAGCCGAGTGGTTTAAGGCATGGTGCCTTGGTGCAGAGCTACGGGAATTGCGCTGGTTCCAGTCCCCATGGGGGAAGACATTTTGTCATGGAATATTGGCCAGTGTGCGACCAGTCCCCACCCAGCATCGTGAAGAATTTACGTAGCTACAATACTATGTAGGGGCTCTAGGTTGAGAAAACCAGCTATAATGACTGGGGTCCCGACATACTGACCACATGTTACTCCTTTACTGAATGAATGATCGTTCACCTCTACGATTAACACATATGATTGTGAGGCCAGTAGCCAGCAGAGAGGCGCTTTTCGTTCTATGGACTAAAAGTAATAGTATCATTTAAAATGTTGGGTACCAGCATCACACAAAATGTGTAATAATATATATATATATATATATATATATATATATATATATATATATATATATATATATATATACACACCCATATTTCGCGTATTAAAAAGTATATTTTGTATTATAGCTTGGTTTTTACATGAAATTGACACCTTTCAATATTTTTAAAATAGGTAGACAGGTTTTTATAACTTCAAACACTTTAATATTTTCTATATTCGTAACTAAACAATATTCGAATATTCGGACTCACGTAGAAAGTAAGAAATGACGATTTTCTGCTATATTTCGCCTGTGGAGCATCCCTCTTGATGGTCCAACAATAATCGGCCAGCATACTCGGATTCCATTTGCTTTGATATCTCTTTTCCATAGCTGAAATCTGCTGATGAAAGTGTTCCCCGTGCTCATCGCTCAATGGACGAAAAAAGTTTATTAAAAAATAATTATTTAAATTCATTAATTGAAATAGAAATAAAAAAATAAAAAACAAACTGTGGGTGATGAGAAATACTGAATAAATATTTGAAAAACACGATAAAAATTGCATCAAGTACAACTATTGGTACTCACGAGACAAAATCATGTTGACCAATATTATTATCAATACTTTTCCTAAGAACTGCTACGCAAAGATGGAATTGACATAAATATAAAAGCTACGATATCCAACAATAAATGCATTGTTTCATCAAATTAGTAAAGCTTCATGTCTTACCTATTTGTTTTATTCTTGGCTTTGCCCCACAGTATAACTGTATTGACAAGAAAAATATGAATGTCCTAAGACGATATGAAAGTCATGATAAGATTCCGTTGAGGTAATAAGTTACAATAGTAAAATATGAATAAAATTGTAAAATAGTCACCTTACAGTTCCGTCTCCTCAACTTAAAATGTTTGAACACTCTGTAGGCCTTTCCGGTACTAGTCCCATCATCAGCAGAATGAAGCAGGTCTGTATTTGTTGACCTTCGTTGTTTGCTTCAAATAGGTCAACAAATACATCTGTTTCATTCTACTGATGATGGGACTATTCTCTGTCCAACGTAAGAAGCACACTTTGTCATTTAACTCCCGAATGTATTACTCCGCGCAGCACGTGTAAGAGTGCAGGCGAACTGTGTCAGCTGTTTGTTACAAGCCGATAAATTAATGCACTATATCGTTCACTACAGTGCCAGGATTATTCTCCATAAACTTACAAAATACATTTAACATCTTTTTCACCACTCTTTAACAATTTCTCTTTGCGCTTCTAATAATTTTGATCACACATTTTAATCACTGTGTTAAGTTAACATAAACTACCCGACAGCCGCCATATTTGTAACTGACATTCAACTTTTTCTTAAGAATCGTTCAGTTTCAAACAAATGCAAATTTTTAGTTAGTCTCCGACCTTCGAAGAAATATGTAGGTATATACAGTATTCTGATCAACTGTAGTTAACATAAATAGCTTTAAATACGTAATTATATTAATCGAGTACATAAAATAAATAAGTTAAAATACCTTCTTAGGTAAAATCCGTCGTCCTCAACTTTTAAAATATGTGATATTTATGCCTGTAGGCCTTTCAGGGCATCCGTCCAATCTTCAGCAGTTCATTCTTCGCTACATCATCCAGGTTGATGTTTGATGCTGCTGGTCCTAATGTGGCTTTGTCGTGACTAAAGCTTCTTCCTGACGATATCGTATAGTGGGTTGTTTAGTCTGGGAGTGCTTTCATTTATCTATTTTTTTCGCTTCCGCTGAACTGTGCTTTGGTCATGAACGAATCGCAGTAACTGCAGCAGTCATGTGCTTCGTGGATTACCTGCCCATTTATTTTCCTGAAGTGTCTTTCTTAGACTGGACAGAAAATAGTCCCGAAATGCCTACAGAGTGTTCAACATTTTAAGTTGAGGATACGGACCTATAAGGTGACTATTTTACAATTTTATTCATATTTTACTATTGTATCCTAAGACAATAATTGTATAATGAACTATTTTCTTATAAATAACTCAAACGACGTATGATATGTAACTAAGTATGTGTTCACTCTTTAGGACTGTCCCTAGGAAGCAATATGCTGTAGATGAAGACGATGTAGATATAAACAGATCTTCACGCAATGGCGCGATTACGTTAACGAGTGGTGATTTATATGGGAATGGTGATAGCATTCCACATAAGTATGGCGATGCAGGAAGATACGGAATCAACAAGAAATCCAAATCCGATTACGTTTATCGCAAGAGCATACCTGTTGCATCGCCGGAAGCTGATGACGAAGATGAAGACTATCACACGATGAGAAACTATCAGAGGGACCAGAGAAGTTGGGAGAAATATTGTCAAATTAATTCTAGACCCACGACAGCCACCACTCCTTCAAGGATACAGTGGGAGTACAGCAAAGGGGTGAGTTTATATTTTGTTTCAGAGTAAGAACCTATTAGCATAGTTCCTTTAGCCTAAGTTTGGTCCCTAAATAAAAAAATATATAAGTAGCCTATGATGATCTTGAAGAAGATTTTTGGGCTGTAGGCCGTGGTCTCGAGGCTTGAAGACAACCCTTGAGGATGCCAGGCGCAGTCTCTGGCAAAACGTCGGGGAACTTCAAGCCTCGAGACCACGGCCTACACCCTGGAAATCTTCTTCAAGATCATCATAGCAACTCCGGCCGTGAAAGCCTAAGTCAATACAAATTGATAAGTACTTTTTTATTGCCAATCTACATAGTTTTAATAATTATTTATTTATAAACAGGTTTGTAATGTAATAAAACATCTTCCTGTGCCCAAAGATTTTCAAATTTGTATCTTCTTTCTCCACTCTTCTCTATCTTCCCATTCCAATTCTTCTCCCTCATATCCCTTCTTACATCGTCCATTCATTTAAATCTAGGTCGACCTCTCTTTCCTTTCCCAGATGGAATCCATTCCATTTTATTAATGATGTTTCATATATTAGGGCATTCGACAAGTAATGACAACCTGCTGTAACATTTTAAACAATTTATGATAAATCGGTTAACTGTATTAACTATATGATATATATATATTAAAACGAATGTTAGTTAATTAGTTAGTTAGTTTGTTTGTTGGTACTTTATGCGCGACCATACTGTTTGATCCGATTGTGATGGGGCTTTTGCAAAATGTTCTGGAGATTCCCAGGATGAGCAAGAGAGTTGTGATACTCAACTCCTACACCCTTAAAAATCGCCCTTTGTAGTGGAAAACGTGAAAAAGGGTAAGCTTAAATGGCTTACGCTGCCTGAACCATAACAAATACACAAAATTATTGTACAAAGAATTGAACATCTCAAAAAGCTCTTCAAAAATGTCCGCGACAGCATATGTATATCTCTTACGGATAACTCACAATGACCATTTTTGTCTTTCATTGATGTCAAGAAGATCGAGACAAGTACGTAGATTCCTGTGCAAGCATAGCAGCACGTGGCGGGTGTTCTTTTACGGATAACTCACAATAACGGATTTTGTCTTTTAACTCATTTATGCCAAGAAGGTCGAGATATGTAGATTCCCGGGCAACACCGGGTAATCAGCACGGGAATCTTAAAATAATTACGATATACATTTATAATTATTTTTCATTTTACTTATTCAACTAATCATAAGAAGTAGCCTATATTAATTTTTGTCTTTCAGCTCATTTATGCCAAGAAGATCGGGATGAGTAGATTCCCGGACAACGCCGGGTATCTAAAAATATTTACGTTGTACATTTTTCCTTTTACTTATTCAACTAAACATAAAATCACATTAATTTTAATTTTTTTAGGCGTAGCAGCGCACGCCGGATAATAGCTAGTTAACTTAATCAACTTCTATTATAAAACGTCGTCACATTAAAATAGTGTGACGACGTTTTGTAACAGAAGTTAATATAGTTGAGGACGACTGTTTTATCAGATACGAATTTTAAAATTTGAAAACAATTTTAACCTCAACGGTGTTCTACCATGAATTTTAAAAGTATATATTACTTTTGACACTACGAACTTAATTTATAGTCTCTGCCAAGTCAACCATCTGTTGCCAAATCCTTGAAAAGAGGCGCATTCCATCTGCAGCACCATTTCTGGATATCTCTTTCATCTGATCGATATAGAGCTCACTGGATATCAACTATTATTTGTAATCGAATGCCTCGTAGAGGTTATTTGATCTTTGAGAATAAGTTATAGTTACAAGGGCTCCTGCCTGGTGGATTTGGTGGATATTCGAGTACTTGCTAATTGCACCTTCTAAAAAAATTCTACTGAACATCTTTTTAGGGCGGTATTATTTACAAACGGGAGAAACAGTGAATGTATTCACAAAATATTGCTATTTCGAAATTTTCAATATTACACATTTATACAACATAGAATGCTCAACAACATACTACAAGATTACAGTGGTCACCACTAGGATCGCTGATTTACTATAGTGTTGGCTTTAGTTATCGACTGCCCCTAGTATTTACAAATAAATGTAATATATAACGGGTTTCCAATAAAAAACCGGACCGGCCTCACGGAGTTTCACCCGGCACGCAGTGCTGTCTCTTCCTCCCGCAATTCACCCTGCCTGCCACCCGTCCTTGAACTGTTTCTTACCTTATAGAAAATGCTGGAAATGTTGTCCTCCCGCACACGTGCTATGGGATCACCTTGGTTTAGACAATGAACACGTGTACACTTGTAAGGTTTGAGTTTTAACAATTTTGTTGCTGTATGTGCAGAAGATACTGAAATCCCAACTTGTTGTGCTAATTTCGGTAATGAATTTTGTGGTGAACATTCCAAATTTTCGCCAATTTTCTCTAATTTTTCTTCGGTGAGAACCGTATGCCTTCGCGTGTGTTTCTTATTTTGTACTGAACCAGTGGTCTCAAATTTAGTCACAAGATCGTGGATTGTCGAACTGGAAGGAGGTAATTGTCCAGGGAACTTCCGAATAAATTCCTCGCGAACGCGACGAGCTGATTCGTATTTATAATAACATTTTTACACACATAAATGCGCTGCTCTAATGTCAGCTGACGTCTCATCTTGTCGAACGATAGTAAACTGACTAGTTCAAGGACGAGCGGCTGGCAGAGTGAAATGCGGACGAGGAGAGAGCGCTGCCTGACGGGTGAAACCCCGTGAGGCCGGTCCGGGTTTATATTGGAAGCCCGTTACATATATTTAACTTTTGTGTTTTAGAATGCATGTTTTATAAATTTATAAAATTAAAAGCCATGGTTAAAAATTCCTAAGTTACTCTTTAGGTGCCAATGGGTGCTACATTGTAAACCTCTCAGCGTAACTTTTGTTCCTATATTATATAGACTTGCATATTTTAAATAGTATACAGGGTAATTCTAAATTCCCTGTTCCCTATTTTTTCAATTATTATCGTTTCAAAATTTGGTTTTAACTTTTCGAAAGATGCAGTGGATTAAATTAAGCCGTACTGCGCGCTTCGACTCGGTAGGAGAAAGTTCATCCAGTCTCAACCAATAGAAAGTGAAGTCCAAAGCAATGCAAAACAAAATTAAAACAATACGGACGGACATTGGACGAAATTTTTAAATAATGGTCATTTTTGCAAGTGTAAAGTATTTAAATAACTGTAATTAGCTGCAAACTACTATATGGGTGCGAAACATGGACTCTTACTTTAAGAGAGGGAAGGAGATTACAAGTATTTGAGAATAAAGTACTTAGGAAAATGTTTGGACCAAAGAGAGATGAACAGACAGGTGAATGGAGAAGACTACATAACAATGAACTACATGGTCTTTATAGGAAGCCAGATATAATAACAGTTAAGTCCCGTAGACTGCAATGGACAGGACATGTTGCACGTATGGGGAATGAAAGAAAGACTTGCATGGAAGCTTCTTGTAGGAAAGCCAGAGGGAAAACGCCCAGTTGGTAGACCAAGAATGAGATGGGAGAATAACATTAACTATGATTTGAGGGAAGTAGATTATACAGGGAATGATTGGAAAGCATTAGCTCAGGATAGGGATGTATGGAGAGCTTATGTCCGTGCGGCCATGAACCTACGGGTTCGATAGTGCCAGTGAGTAAGTAAGTAAGTAATTAGCTGCAAATAAATAAATAGTAGGCCCGACCCCTACCACACAAATACCAAATTTGGTGAAGGTCCCGAGACCAGCTACTTTTTACCAGGGTTTTTGTGGTTTACACATGTATTAGTCGTTCAAAATATCTCTGCAGGCGGAAGAATTGCGAAGCTTTCTTTGTTGCTACACGTGACGTCATCTAAGGCAGTGTTCACTGTCAGCGTCCCACGTCCCGTTCTCCTCTGCACTCATAGATAGCAGTGTCACGTGTTCTATTCCTGCATGAACACGACTGCAGTGCCCTCCGTCAACAACTGCGCTTACTCCTTGAACGGGTAATACGAAGAGCAAATGCTAGAATAGTTCCCAGAATGACCGCCATAGCGGCACTTGATCAACGACTAAAATAGAAATCCACATTAATATAGATAATAATAATAATAATAATTGATTGATTGAGGGTCTTTCCACTTTTCAGCGGTTGCCCTTTTACCAGCCGGCAGCTGGCCCTTCACATCCACATGTGTCAATCACAGAGGCAGATGATCAACAGCCAGTGTAGGGGTTACATGTGGTTAGCATGTCGAGTCCCCCAGCCGTTATAGCTGGTTCCTCAACCTGGAGCCGCTACTTATTGTAGCTACCCAATTGCCTCACGATGCTGGGTGGGCACCGGTCCCATACTGGCCGAAATACCATGAGAAAATTTCTTCCCCCATGGAGACTCGAACCAGCGCAAGTCCCGTAGCTCAGCGCCAAGGCTTCGTACCTTAACCGCTCGGCTACGGCGCGGTAATAATAATAATAATTTAAATATCTTGGTGAAATAATTCTGGAAAATGGAATTGAAACCAAAGCCAATAAAAGTAGATGCCAAAAAATGGAAACAGCATTTCGGCTTACTCACAACACTTGCAATAAAAAATGCATATCTTTACATACAAAATTACGACACTATAACACTGTAATTAAACGAGAGTGCCTCTATGGAGCAGAAACATTAATTTTTAACAGAAAAAAAATATCGAAAATATGGTGAAAAAAGACTGCAAATTATAAGAAAAGTTTTAGGTCCACAAGTCATAGATGAAGCATTTAGACTCAGAAGTGAAAAGGAAATAAAAATATATACAGACATTCATAGTGATATTAAAAACGAAGGTAAAATTTTATAGCCATATTAAACGAATAAACTCAAATAGGCTTACAAAACAGATAATGGAATTCTACGAAAACAGAAATAAAGCTCCAGTGGATACTATGAAGTGGATTGATGAAGTCAAAAAGGACTTAAAATTGGCACGTATTACTAAAGAAGATATCCCAAACAGAGATATATTTAGAATTAAGCTGAATAAGTGGCAAGTTGACCAAGAGGACAAACCGAAGAAAAAAACTGGAACAACTTGGACAGATGAGAAAAAACAAGCTCATAGCAAAAGAATGAAAGAAATTTGGGCTCGAAGGAAACGCCTCTAAGTACTTTGCGTAGTCCTACATGGGCTCATCCGCAATTAAAAAAAAATAATAACCAATTATTATTCAAAATTCTAACATATTTCGGTATACAATTCAAAATCATCGTAGAAATTTCTATCAAGTACGACCATTCAGTTTACAAATTTTAAATCCCAGGGAAGCTTCCAGCCTTGTAAAACAGGAAAAAAATGTCGTGCTCTTAACAATGAGATTCTTCGATGTGGCAAATGTGACTAATCTAACCCGTTGTCGTTACTATCTTCATGAAGACTGAATGTGCCTATTGTTGGTTTTAATATATCTTCCCGCCCCACTTTTGCATTAAAATCTCCTAAGACAATTTTCATATGATATCGTGAAAGGATATCAAATAAGCATTCTAATTCTTCGTAGAACTCATCCTTGATCTTGTCATCTTTATCTTCTGTGGGGGCATGTACATTTACAATTATAAAATCATGTCGTTTACCCTTTAGAATTATGTATGATATCCTATCACTAACAAACTTAATATCTCGGATAGCGGATAGGATCCTCCTTCTGACTAAAAAAACCTGTTCCAAATGCAGGACTTTCTGCACCCCCGTAGTATAATGCAAAACTTCCTGATTCCTGACTACCTACTCCTGGCCACCTAACTTCCTGTAAAGCGACTACATCCAAGGGCGATTTATCTAATTCCCGCGTTAATATCTCTAGTGCCCGCTATTGTATAAAGTCCTAACATTCCATGTTCCTAGGAACATGTCCCTGTGTTTGAGCCTTTGGCATGGGTTCCCTGAAGTAGTCCTCGCCCGGAGAACCGAATGGGGGACTATTTGACCTCCGGAAAATTTTACCCCAGTTGAACCCATGTCCGCATTTCTTGACAGTTGTATTTTTACGGTGAAAGATCGTCACTCTTTCGACCAAGGTACTTTTTTCGTCTGACTTATCACCTTCGACCAGTCCGGCATGGGTAACCCTATCGGCAGCAATGCTACCGCCGGCATAGCTCTCAGGATCATTTAAGCACGCAAGCCACTTCACCACGACAAGGTAAAGATACCATGGAGGGTTGTAAAACAGGAACACTATAAATATGGTGATTGTGATTACATTTCAGAATCTCGTATCATAAGAAATGTCTTACGATTCAAACATTAGGTATGTGGCAACATAATCGAGTTGTAAAACTTGTTCCTGTTCGTGACCGCGACATTTGCATATCTTAAACTTGTCTGGTCTCGATTTAAATGTAATA